>CAJVPQ010002058.1:0-15247 GCA_910591825.1 Funneliformis caledonium
CCGATCCAGTTCGATTTTACCCTCAAACCGATAAAAATCGGACCGAAACCGAACTGGTCGAACCGTTAACATCCCTATTACAATCCATCCGCAGTCATAAAATGCAGCGCAGTTTGTTATGATATTCCTGATTCTTTCTTTAATTTGATTTGATAGAACTAATGCAATAATAATAGCAGTTTTTCTATTATGTCAAAAAATTGGTGTAAATATTTTTCTAATAATGTGGCGGCTTTTTTTCCATTCAGTAATCCATTCCTAATAACGTCGCAATAACATAGTATTCTTGTCGATCTGTACAAAAATTCCTTCTATTCGACTTTTTTTTGTTTATACTAACCAGAAGTTTTATAATTTGACATATGGGAACTTTGCAATAGAAAACTGGGAAAAAAAATCAATTAACTCGTTTTTTATTTTTCCCGGCAGTTTCCCCTTTCCTATTGCGAAACTTTGTGACAGATTATGTAACTAACTTATATTTTTACTTGTATTCTTTCTAATAAAGCAAACAACTTTGGATCAATTAATTTTCCGAGTCAATGATTCAAATTTTTGAATTATTTTTATTCTTTTTAGTTAATATCCAACAACCCTCAAGTAAAAAAAAAAATCCAATTTGTTTTTTTCAACCAATCACACGAATCAATTTTTTTTTTTTTTTTTTTTTTTGAGTATAAAGCATAAGGCATTAACATTAACCTTAAATAATAATTATTATTATAATAATTATAATGTTGCCATACCTATATTTCAATAAACGCGTCATTAGGACGCGTGAATTCAACCGAATTCTAAAGTTTCAAGTTCGTCCTTACTCTTTTAAGCAAATAAATTTGAATTTAGATTTACCTGTTATAGAAACCAAATGGAGAGAAAGATGGAAGCAATTAAAAAATGCCTCTAAAAATCAAGAAAATAGAAAAAAATTTTATATTTTGGCCATGTTTCCATATCCGAGTGGTATGTTACATATGGGACATGTGAGAGTGTATACTATAAGTGATACCATTGCAAGGTTTAGGAAAATGTTAGGTTACGAAGTAATATTAATAAATTTTAATTTCTTAGTTTGTATCACTTCTTAATAGATACTGATTTAATTATGTATTTATTAAGGTAATCCATCCTATGGGTTGGGATGCTTTCGGACTTCCGGCTGAAAATGCCGCAATTGAACGCGATATTCATCCGACTGATTGGACTGTGGCGAACATTAAAGCCATGAAGATTCAAATGGAAAAAATTTTGGCGGATTTTGATTGGGATAGGGTTGGAATTTAAATCATTATAAGAAAATTATACAATGACTTAAACATTGATTTCACAATAAGATGTAATCAAAGAAATCAATTCTAGGAATTGACTACATGCAACTCGGATTATTATAAGTGGACACAATTTCTTTTCCTTAAATTATATAAAAATGATTTGGCGTATCAAAAAGAAGCCGTCGTAAATTGGGATCCAATTGAACAAACCGTGTTGGCTAATGAACAGGTTTTACAATTAAAGGAATTCTTACAAATTGAAATGAATTTAAATGTTGATGTTAATTATAAATGTTGTTAGGTAGATGGTGAGGGGCGTTCTTGGCGTTCGGGTGCCAAAGTAGAAAATCGAAAGTTAAAACAATGGTTCTTTAAAATCACGGACTTTGCAGAGGTAAAGATTATTATGCGATAAATTGATAAATAAAATCTCGTTCATTATTTATTTATTGTACTTTATTATTTCGATATCTAGCCATTATTAAAAGATCTTGATAAGCTGGATAAATGGCCAGATCGTGTCAAACAAATGCAACGTTATTGGATCGGTAAATCTGAGGGAGCCGAGTTTGATTTTGTTGTGGTATGTGTTGTGAAGTTTTAAAGAATTCTATTCGAAAATGTTTTGTTTATTTATCTTTTCAATTGATTTGCTATAAAGAATTTGAACAGAGATAACAAATTCCCTATAAAAGTGTTTACTAGTAGACCGGACACCATTTTTGGTGTGCATTATCTTGCCATATCTACAGATCATGTTTTAGTGTCAAAAGAGTATATAAACATCAGAACTTAAAAAGTTTCTCGCTTTTTCATATGAATGGCCCTATTGTAATCGAGTATTTCTTTGATGTATTTTTTAGTTTTCTATCACCGGATACTTATTTGGAAGTGGTGAAACTTGCAGAGAAAATGAGACAAGATGTAATTGATTCCAATGAAAAAAAATCACATCAAGGTATGTATTATTTTAATATCAATTTATTGAACGATATTGTTTCTCAATACAAAACGCAATAATTATTAGGAGTTAAAACCGATCTTTACGCGACCCACCCGATTACTGGAGAATTAATTCCTATTTACGTAGCTTCGTATGTTGTTTCTGATTATGGAACCGGTGCTATAATGGGTGTTCCCGCACATGATGAACGAGATTGGAATTTCACCAAATTAAATCACATCGTTGACAAAAAAGATATTAAAAAAGTTGTGAACCCTATATTTTATAAGGATGATGGTATTATTCTATAAATCTGAATTTGACAAAATTCTTATCGTCTGAAAGTCCCTTGTGTTTATTCACATTCCTTGTCGTCTAAGGTACGGATCTCATTGAAGACGGTGAGGTTTATACAACATATGGAACCTTAACATCAGATTGCGGAAAATATGCTGGAATGAAAAGCGAAGATGCGATGAGGAAGATTGTTGATGACGCTGAAACAGGAGGTTATGGCCGTTCGGCGGTTCAGGTAATATAAAAACATTAATACTATATCTATCAATAAAAGTTATAAATTCTTTTCAATCTTGTGTAGTATCGACTTAGAGATTGGTTAATATCAAGGCAACGGTATTGGGGTGCTCCAATTCCTGTGATACATTGTCCAGAATGTGATGTAAGCTTGTCTCCCTCCATTGATAATTTGAAAGTTATGAGACAAATTAAACGTAAAAGGAATAACGTTTCAGGTTGTACCCGTTCCCGAGGGTGAACTGCCTGTCATGTTACCAACCGATATTACTCTTTCCGGTCGTGGTGGTTCTCCCTTGAAATATGTTGAAGATTGGTTAAATACTAAATGTCCAAAGTACGTACTCTAAAAAAGGTTTAAACAATGGATCTATTGAATATTATCATAATGAATTTATATCATATTCAAGATGTCAGGGACCTGCAAAAAGAGATACGGATACTATGGACACATTTGTTGACTCATCTTGGTATTTTATGCGTTATACCGATCCCAATAATGCTTCATTGTAAGTTAATTACTTTCCATCTAATATTTCGATGTATTAACTAGTTGTAATATTTTATTTAAACGTAACTTTGTAGACCATTTTCATACGATAATGCATCCAAATATCTCCCTGTTGATGTATATGTTGGTGGCGCGGAACATGCAATTCTACATTTGTTATATTCAAGATTTTTTGTGAAATTTTTATATAAACAAGGTATGTATAATCCTATACACGAGAACATCCAAGAGCGAGACGAACCATTCAAACAATTAGTGACACAGGTATGAGTTTTTATAAATATTATTATTGTGATCTATAATCCAAATTAATATATTCTTAAATATTTAAGGGAATGGTTCATGCCAAAACCTTTAAGGATCCGTTAACCGGAAGGTTTTTAAAACCCGAGGAACTTGATTTATCAAGTAAGGATTTAAATTTAATCAACATCGCTTCTAATCTTGAAAAAAAAAGGGGAGTGGGGCTAATAAGAATTTATCTTTAGAACTTAATGAACCTATACAGAAATCAACCGGACTTGCACCAGTAGTGTCATTTGAGAAAATGTCTAAAAGTAAACATAACGGAATTGACCCAGAAGTATGAGAATCAAATTAATACAAATTTTTTTTTTTTTTTTTTATCATTTAATGATAAATACAATTTTTTTTAATTAGGCAACTATTGAAAGATATGGTGCAGATGCTACACGCTTACATATGCTTTTCAAAGCTCCAATATCTGAAATTCTTGAATGGGAGGATTCAAGTATTATTGGTATGCAAAGATGGATTTTACGCGTTTGGAAATTAGTAGAAAACCTTGCTAATTTTCAACAAAGTAGTGATCTCAAGTTGGATATGAGTATCATGAATAATGATGAGAAAGAAACATATCGAATGATAAACTTTACAATAAAAGAGGTTTGTTTGTATTTAATTTAAATCAAAACTACTGTAATTTTCTATAATTAAAAAAAAAACTTGCTCTCAATCTTAGATGACGACAATATTTAGTGAAACGTTTTCATTCAATACAGCAGTATCTTCTTTGATTAAATTAACCAATCATCTTACAAGCGTTTCTCCAATTATTAATAAGTCTGATCGAAATGAAAATTCAATTATTTCACCCGTGTACATACATGGCGTTAAATCTTTAGTTAAAATGATAGCGCCAATGGCACCAAGTATAGGAGAAGAATTTTGGGAGTGTTTGAATAAAGAGAGAGAAATTCGAACAATCTTTGAAGAATCTTGGCCGAAAGTCGACAATAAAGGATTAAGTGTTGAAGAAGTTACCTGTGTCGTCCAGGTTAAAAGTCGATATATTTAAATTTCGTTAGTTATACATCAATATAAATAAATAAATAAATAACTTGATTCTTTTTAATTATTATTTATTATAGGTTAATGGCAAACGGAGATTTTCACTT
The DNA here is from genome assembly GCA_910591825.1 of Funneliformis caledonium. Taxonomy (NCBI): domain Eukaryota; kingdom Fungi; phylum Glomeromycota; class Glomeromycetes; order Glomerales; family Glomeraceae; genus Funneliformis; species Funneliformis caledonium. Next base: position 4,678 of record CAJVPQ010002058.1, read on the forward strand.
CAGGTTCCTTCATCAATTTTACAAGACAGTTTGGCGGTCGAAAGTTTAATTCGTAAATCTGATAATGGTCAGAATTGGATCGAACGTAATAAAATCGGTAAAAAGGTCAAACGTGTAATCCATGCTAATGGTGGCAAGATTGTTAATTTTGTTCTCGAAAAATAATATTATTAAATTAGAATCTCGGTTCATTTACTGTTCTTGTTTAATAATAGGAAACTTTTCTTTTTTTTCTTTTTTTTTTTTAATAATATATCCAATATATATGTATATTATGTAAACATGAATAAATAAATTATTTATCAAAATATCATCGTAACAGCTGTATTATTTAACCATTTTATATACTTTATCTCTCTACCATAATAATCAATGCATCAATTAAATAAAGCTTTTCTATTAAGCAAATGTGAAAATATCAATATTAATTAAAACAATTACACAATTAATATTAGTATGTCAACCAAATGTTATACTCACAAAATAAATAATTAATCGAATCCAAAGTTATTGTTTCTACAAATAAGGATGAATTCCAATTAAAGTTATTATGCATTAAATTAATGAACTTCTTTCATATGCAGTTTATCTTAATCAAACACTCACGTATAATTATGTAAACTACATCAATGTGATTGTATGTAAACTACTATATATTATATACAAACACCTACTTTAAATTCCGCCACTCAATTCTCTTTCTAAATCTTCGCTCATCACTGCAGGTGGTTGATAATGTCCAGCAACAAGTGCGCCCGGATCTCCTCGTACTGCCGTAGGCGAATTAAGAATAGTATCTCGATCTGGAATTCTTGCTAAACTTGAAGAAGTCGTTGGTTTAACCCCAGTTGCGACACTTAATTGCGGTCGTCTAACTGTTGCACGGAAGTTTGCAACTTCTTGTGCAATTACGACTTTTCATTTAAAGAGAAATAATTAATATAAGTTACTAATATTTGAAATTGTTGAATAAAAAAAAAAGGTATAATTTAATGAAAGTAAAAAAAATACCTCTCATCTGATTAGGATCGTCTATTGATTCAAAAGAGAAATCAAAAGGTTCTGGACATACCGGCTATGTTATTATTATTATTATTGTTATTATTGTTTATATTTAAATAAATTCATAAAGCAAATTTCAATGAGATGTAGGCAAACCTCCTCATTTGGATCATGCCATACTGCTAAATATGGATGTTCTAAAGATTCTTCGACAGTTATGCGTTGAGCAGGGTCAAAGGTTAATAGACGTTCTATTAGATCCAATGCTATAATAAAAAACGAAGGTTAAATTTTCATTTTATATTTAAGGAAAAGAAAAAAAAAATAAGGTTTGTAGTTTGTGATCATCGCGATATACCCAAAGGATTTGCATTCGGAAATAATTGTTGAAAAGGTCTTTTATGCATAAATGGTAAATTGCGAATATACTCTTGTGCCTAAAAAATACATAAACGCATTTTAATTGAAATCAACATCATAAGAAAATATTATGGAATTTTACCCTAGGACTTCCTATCCTTGTTAAAGTGGCATCATTAGGTGTTCCCAAGGTTTGTAGGATTTGGTTTAATTGATCAACATCTATGAGAGAAATTAATAATATGGCTAAGGATATTTAATTTTGGAATTTAAAAATTTTTTAAACTAAAGATCAAGATACAATCTCGTCCTTTAAACAACGTTCGACCACTCAATAACTCAGCAAGAATGCAACCGACGGACCACAAATCAACTAAAAATAAAATAATAATAATTTATTAGTTTAACTCATTATTATTAACTAACTATACTAATTTTCTTTTTTTTTTTTTTTTTAAAAAAAAAAAACTTTTAGAAATAATAACCATAAACAATAACATACTGGCTTTTGTGTAACTTTGAAAACTTAACATGATTTCTGGAGCCCTATACCACCTTGTGGCAACATATTCAGTCATAAATCCAGAATTGGCTGCGGGGTCTTCTGAAAATCCGCGAGCAAGACCAAAGTCACAAATTTTAAGCTCACAATCCGCATTAACAAGAAGATTACCTAATATGGAAGAATCAAATCAAAAAGTCATAAACAGTTCATAAAAAATCTATCCATTGAAGTGAAATTTAAATTGCAACTAACCAGGCTTCAAATCACGGTGCAATACATTAGCTGAGTGAATATATTTCAATCCACTTAATATCTGATATGTGAAACTCTGATAATGCGCGTCTGTAAGAGGTTGACCCGAACGGATAATTGCGTAAAGATCAGCTTCCATCAATTCTTCATAAAGATATCTTTTAAACAAATTATATTTAAATTAATATGAAAAGGTACATATAGCTATATAACACAAAGAGATTTTTTTACATTTCGTTGTAATCATGAGGATTAACGATATCCATGTCAAAAAGGCATGTGATCTGTCAAAATTGAAAAGGTGTTAACGATGAAATAAATGTAGAATAACGTGAATTACATACGCGCTATTTCAAAATATTAAACTATTTATTATAGTTACATTTTTGTGTCCTCTAAAATGCTGCAACAATTTCACCTCTCGCAATGCGCGTTTCGTAAGAATTGTTTTGTTAAAAACATTCGTAACCTTTTTGATGGCCACTCCTTCCCCAGTTTGTGTGTTACGCGCAGCACTAAAAAAAATTCATTAAAACACAGTAATCGATATTTAAAACGAATATATCAATGTAAAGAAATAATTTTTAAAAGTTCAAATTAATTAAATGCATAATTAATTTGTTCTTTTTTTATCTAAGTAAATAAATTTAATGAGTATATAATAATGAAATAAGGGTAATAGAGGTATTCGAATGTTAAACATTGAGCATAAAGGTGCATCATAAAACCAGAAACTTTACCACACAACGCCATAAGCGCCCTGTCCTAATTCTCGTAAAAATACGAATTTTTCGTCAACAAGAAATTGCTGGTTAAGAACGGGAAAAGAATGTCTTCCCATGATTTAAATGTTATTCTTGTCAACTAGGTGATTGATAAATTTTTTCCATCGAAAACTATATGAGTGAAATCACTTGTGTAATTGCAATCGTCGTACAGTAACTGATTAACATTGATTGTACTACTTTATTCGGAATATATTAAAAACCAAATTTTGCAACTCCGTTTTCAAACTTCAAGATGCTATCTGAAACAACAAAAAATTGGCTCAAGTCAAAGCTACAATATATTAGGAAAAATACTTACTTTCAGTTTTCTGACGATGTATTGATTTCAATATTAGTTTGTCTCATATCCGGTGAAAAACATTTGATACTGACATGCAAACCGGAAGATAATGAAGAACTTAGATCTATGACCAAACAAGTAAAGAACATATTTTTTTTATAATTATTATCTTTGAACAAATGCTGGGAAAGGGGAATTTCATCAAAGACTTTTCCTAATTGTAATATATACAAAATTAAATCATCTGAACTAGAACATTTAAATTACTTAAAAAAAAAAAATTTTTTTCTTTACCATTGGTCCCTTTTCTCAGCACTAAGGTTTCCGTTTGAAAATAAAATTGAGTTTTTTAGGAGGATATTTAGGATATTCAAACAAATATCAAAATGGATTTCGATTATTGAATATCGAAAGTCATATCCTTCGCTATTATGCCGGAATTTTTTTTTTTTTTTTTTTAAAAATATTTTTCGAAACATCTAGAACTTAGATTTCTAATCCACCAGTGTTTGAAATTCAAAATAAAAAATTTTTATGACATTATATAAATTATATAAATTGTAATTTTAAAAAATTTTAAATGTATGGAAATTAAAAATTTGTTGCGTATGCACATTCTGAATTTCAAACATTGCTCATCACATACCCCACCTTAGACTTCAATTTTAATTTTATTCAATTTATTCATATTGTTTTAGGTATTACATCACGTTTTTAATATGACTACAGTTATTTGTGATGCTTCTCAAACACCGGCTGAATTTACTAATAATCTTTTTAGTCGACAAAGGGAAGATATTTTTCACATATCGAACAGCGTTAATAATGTACATTCTTATCCTGATTGTTCAGAAGAAGCGACACTTCGATTGAAATCTCATCAATCATTGAGATCTTTACGAACAATCAGTTCAACAAAATCAAATGATAAAAGACCAATGCACGAATTTCAAGGATTAAACCGCCGGTCTAATTTATCACATAGTTCAAACCTAATAAGGGATAACATAGCCGTCGATTCTGATGAATCGCTGTCACTTTATGGAAGTAGTTACGACAATGATGAAATTGGCTTTCTAAAGGTTGAGTCAACTCGAGAATTTTAAATTTTTTTTTGGTAGAATTCTTTATCTTTTATTTTCTTATATGAATTTTTACCGAATCAGTCAAAAGAAAGATTACGAACATTTGATAGCCCAAGAGAGACTACTTTTTCATTGCCTAGATCATCAAGTCTTCATACACGTAAAAGGAATATAAATCTATCATCTTCTCCATCTCAGCCCATTGACATTTCCGAAAAGCCTTCGACATCATCGCGTCCAAGTCTTAGCATATATACTAGCTCACCTCGCAAGAATATTCATCATTCTTACTTCAGTTCCTCTTCACAGTCTCCAAATGATTACACTTTTTCTAAAAAAAGGCACGAAAGTTTAAGTACTAGTGGTTTTGATCCACCTTCACCATATATTCCTAGTTCGCGACCTTTGGCAAAGGCTGTGATTATTGAAAATTTATTAAATGCAGATGAAACTATTTATGCACTTTTGTTGGAGGTATTTTTATTTTTGTTTTTTCTTCAAGAATTTCGTAATCTTATCTTACTTTTTTGGTACTAAATTCTCGACTAGATTTTGATACGAAGACAAGTGATTGACAGATCTACGGTTTATAATCTACCAAAGTCTTTTCTTGTTATAGTTTTATTACCAATGACATCCATGAAATATAATTTACCCAATCAACTGGTAAATTTGCTGTTATGAGCTTTTCTCGTTTCTTAAATTTGATCACTTGATTTTTATTCGTCAATTAATTTTTTATTTTTAAAAAAAAGCTTGACAGATTTTTTATTAGTTATACTTATGAGGGAGTAGAAGCCGGGAAATCGCCGATAATTACAGCTAAAAAAAGTCCGCTTATAAAACCTGCGGTATGATTCTTCAAAATACGTGATGAGATATTTTTTTTTTTCTGATAGTACTATATATTAAATTGGCACTTTTTTTTTGCTTTTAGGAAATTGAAGATTTATCCAAGAAAATGGATAATGTAACTATTCATAATGATATGCACAGATATATGCGGGATGTTGTTGTAGGGATACGGACACATCGTTTGGTGAAAGGTGGTTTAACAGCTCGTGCATCATCTGATCTGGTGACACTTGTCAGGTAAGACATATAAATATTTCTCATCAAGAATTCAAATACCTTTTAATCAAATTTGGTCATGGATCATTTAGAGCGCTCGCCGCAGTTTTTCAGCGTAATTATGCAACTCCTGAGTTGGTTCTTTTTGCAAGTGAAAAAATATTTTCACATAGATTAATATTGAGAGACGCTGGAGATGACAAAAGCACTATGTATGGAACTAGTTTATTTACATTATTAAGAGCAAGGAGTCTTTCGCCAAAATTTCCAAGTCCTGGTGATGTAGTAGCAGATATACTACAAACAGTTTGGCCACCTATATAATACAAAAAAAAAAAAATTTATCATCATATAATTTTTGCAATTAATTTAATAGCTCCAATTAGAAATTATAACCTATAGTTTATAAAATATGTATTTTAAATTGGTATAATATATAAATATACTGTATATCAACATTTTAATTAATATTTAACGTTAAGTCAATGACAAATTCTTTTGGTAATAACTGAAAAACATTTCAATTAATAAAAAAGCAACTATTAGAATTCAAGATAATGTAAAAATATAAAAAAATTTTATTATTTTATATCTTTGAATTCATAATGCATGAAATGTTAATAATGCTTATTAAAACCATATTTTATAATATTCCTTTTAATTTATTGAATTTAAAAAAATCTATAATAAATTTAAGTAAAAATATTTATTATAAATAAAAAAATAAAAATAATATAATAAATAAATTTTTATATAAATATTTTTTTTTTTAGAATTATTTAATATATATTTAAATTTTTTTAAACTTAATTTTAATAAAAAATTTGAATATATATTAACTTATATATACTCTTCAAAAAATCTTTTTGTTTTTATTTTAATTTATAAATTACTTATAATTTATATGTTAATTTAATAAAATTTGAAAAGTTTTTTTTATTTTTATAAATTTATTTTAATTAATTATTTAGAAAAAAAAATTATATATATATATAAATATATATTTATCATAGAATATAAAACAAGTGGTAAAAATTTCTCCTATTTTATCTTTTTTTGTGTATTGTTATACAACTTTTTTAATGTAGAATCAACTTATGAGTTTTCATTAATTCTCTAAATAAAGATCATCAAAATACTTGCAATGTATATTTTTTTTAAGTTAGATCTGCATAAACGGATTAGGAAAAAATTTAGTAGTAAATTTAATATAGATTATAGATTAGTTCTTAGATTAGCTCTTAGATTAGTTATTTTAAATTTTAATCTGATTTGAATGCTACTTAGATTATAAATTATAGAGTAATGCTTACCCACCCTTCTTGTGATTACATGGTATATATATACACCTTTTTTGTGGGTAAAAAAAATGGCTTACGTATTACTATATTAGAATTTATTATTAATATGACGAAGTTAACAAATTGATTTTACCTCCTTAATCTTTTTATTAGTATTCCGTAAAATCAAATCAGATCAGATTTTATCCAAATCTGATCCAATCTGATTTCATTTTTCAGGATCTGAATCAAATCTGGATCTGACAAATCAGTTTAAGTCTAAATCTGATCTGATCTGAATCTGAAAGTATTATTGAAAAAATGAATTTTCAGTTCTAAAAGAGATCTGAAAATGTTTTTTTTCATTAAAAGGAACCTTTTCAGCTCTAAAAGAGTTCCAAAAAGTCATTTCTTATCATTGAAAGGAACCTTTTCAGCTTTAAAAGAGTTTTAAAAAGTCATTTCTTTTCATTGAAAGGAACCTTTTCAGCTCTAAAAGAGTTTTAAAAAGTCATTTCTTATCATTGAAAGGAACCTTTTCAGCTTTAAAAAAGTTTTAAAAAGTCATTTCTTTTCATTGAAAGGAACCTTTTCAGCTCTAAAAGAGTTTTAAAAAGTCATTCCTTTTTATTGAAAGGAACCTTTTCAGCTCTAAAAAAGTTTTGAAAAGTCATTCCTTTTTAATGAAAAGAACCTTTTCAGCTCTAAAAGAGTTCTAAAAAGTCATTCCTTTTTAATGAAAGGAACCTTTACAGCTCTAAAAGAGTTCTGAAAAGTCATTTCTTTTCATTAAAAGGAATATTTCAGCTCTAAAAGAATTCCAAAAAGTCATTCCTTTTTAATGAAAGGAACTTTTCAGCTTTAAAAGAATTCCAAAAATTCATTTCTTTTTAATGAAAGGAACTTTTCGACTCTAAAAGAGTTCTAAAAATTCATTTTTTTTCAATGAAAGGAACTTTTCAGCTCTAAAAGAGTTCTGAAAATTTTTTTCTTTTCAATGAAAGGAACTTTTCAGTTCTAAAAGAGATCTGAAAATTCGTTTCTTTTTAATGAAAGGAAATAAATTTTGGCTCTAAAGAAGTCTGAAAATTCATCCCTTTTCATTGAAAAGGAACCTTTCAACTTTAAAAAAGTTGAATTCAAATCTGACAGATTAGCTCTGAATCCAATCTGAATCTGACATATCAGATCTGAATTTGAACAAATAAGATCTGAATCTGAATCTGAATCTGACAGATCAGATTAGATCTGAATCTGAATCTGAATTCGTACAGAATACTACTTTCTATAATTATCTTCATGATCTAATTATCTAATGTGATAAAGTGATAAATGGCATTAAAAAAAGATTTTTGTTTATGATTGAAAACTTTTGGTTAAACATTGTTTTTATACTATATTAAGCAGAAATATGATTTAATAAAGAGGTTTAAATTCGTGTTCTTTTATCTTATAAAATTTATGGTGAAGGATAGAAATTCATTATACTGATTAGTCTCTTTAAGACTGAACGCTTGAGCTAATTACTGTGAAAAAAAAGTATTAAGTATAAATCCTATTAGCTTCTTTTTTCTTTTAAATAAAAACACTATATAAAATAGATAATAATACTGGCTAAACTCTCTGCAATTTGCTTTGTGCACGATTCTACTGAATATTTAACTTCAAAATTTATAGTGAAGGAGATTACAGCAATTTTCAGATTGAATGCGAATGATTTAATAAAGATCGTCTATTTCAGATCAAAGCCTTTATCCTATCAGATCAGACTATTAAACCTAAATTGATGATTTTAAAACTGGCGATGTAATTTTTTAAAGGAGAAGTTTGTTACTTGCTGATACTATTTTGTATATATAATTCCTATCAAAAATAATGGCAGTAAGGACATTGCTTCTTACGTAGATCACAGCATCTCCATTATTCTAATTTGGTTCATTGTTTATTAAATCAAATTGGATAATAGAATATTTAAATAAAAAAAATAAATTAAAATCCTTTTGAATTTTTTTATTACTCACTGAAATCATAATATCATCAACATCTATTAAAATAAGTCATAAAGTTATAAAGTTTCTTTGAAATAGGAACGTACAATATTTAGGCTATTTTTTAAAAAAAAATGAGAAAACTATTAAAACACAAAAAAATTTCAAATGAAATTTTTTTTAATGAAGAAATAGGATAATTTAGATAACTCAATATTACAATAGCATGCTAATTAAATTCAAGCATGTATTGATGTAAATGAAAAACACACTACATATTAATTATCTAATAAAATTTATAATTATTATTTTTATCTTTATTTTAAAAAAAAATACCTATATTTGATATAAAATTATTTATATGTATAAGGTTAAAAAAACTGTCTGCTATTACTTTTGATAAAGACTGTATAGTAGAGGTCAGCTCCAGTAAAATCTGATCAACCTGTCATCTGATCTGATCAAATTTTGAATTATTTAGATTTCTATTCATCAGATTTCAAATTATCTAGTATAATCCAATCAATTTTCATAATTCTGGCTGGAATTATAAATTTTGAGTGGAATTATAAAAATTACGAAAAATCACATGATTTTTAATTTCTATACACGCAGGTATATCGATCAATTTCCTTTTTCGATGATAGCCATTCCATAGAAATTTTTTTCTATTTTTAAATTTCTGTATTTTTTACGTTTTGTGTAATCATAATGCTGATCATTTTTTTTTGATGATTGCCATTCTACAAAAAATTTGTTTCCTATTTTTGATTTCGCAGTCCTAACACTCTGCATAACCTGTACAATCCAGTTTCTAAAAATGGAAATGATCGAAAGTCTCGTATTTTGAAACACGTCATCAAATCGATCAGAAAATCTGGTTTCTATCCAATCAATCCTGTGATACAAATAGATCAATCTGAATCTAGTCAAATTTTGAATGGATGACCGGATATCCAGATTAATCAGATAGTATAATCCTTTGAACTTTTTACTATGCTTTATTCCTGAATTTGCTAAACTTTATGAATAACATAAAGGTCAAGACTATTTCTATCAAGGTCTTGAAAAACATAGATTTTGACCTTATATCACTGATTGGTCTGGACGTGATATTTGTAAGTATCATAATAAAAATAGTAAAGAACGTTGATGGGAAATCAGTCCTTGATTTTTATGTAAAAGAAAATCTTAGGGATAGGGAACTACACAAATTTTGAGTGAACCAGCTATAGTTGATAAAATAACGCAAGAGAAAGTCTTATCTAGAAAACATGTGTTTGACTTAAAAGACATTTCTCTAATATCTACTAATTATAATAATAGCAATAATCAGCAAGCGTTAAACATCTCATGGCTTAATCTGCAAAGAACAGATTGCAGAGATAACAGCAGGTCACTTAGAAGTATAACACCACGATCAAGAAGAGAAAGAAACACTTTAACTTAGATGAGATTGCCAAAAAATCAGAACCTTACATCCGCTCTGAAAGCAAATTCCATCCTGACTATGAATACTACTACAACAGATGATAACCCTTCATAAGATCAAGAGTAATAATTCTTTTGTAGAAAATATTCAGTTTTATATTAATGTGAAATAATATGATAAAAGAAAATCTGAAGTTTCTTTATACCAATTAGAATCTGATTTAGAAAAGCAGTTTCTAATTTTTTTTTTAAATTTTTTAATTTCAATTTTGTAAAATTACAAAGATTTTTATAGTATATCATCTGAAACTCTAATAGTTTATTGAATAATTAATTAAATAAAAATAAAATCTATAATCTTAAAAACATGTTGTGCCTATTATTTTTAAATGAATTAATTTTAAAATAAATAATAAAGTCTTTATAAAAAATTGATTTAAGCCATTACTTTAAGCATTGTCAACGGAGCGATTGACCAGTCATAATGAAGTCACGTGGATGACGCAATATGACGATCTTTTAATCCAG
>CAJVPQ010002059.1:0-15244 GCA_910591825.1 Funneliformis caledonium
TTGTAGGTAAAATATTTGAAGAATAGAGTAAAAATTTTTAAAACATTATATTACATAATTTATCAATAAAAAGTAAAATATTATAAAGAAATTATAATATTAAATAATTAAAAAACAATTAATTAAATGAAGAATTATAATAAATAATTAATTAACTAAAATTATATGATACAGAATATGGATGAAATATATAATACAGAAAAATTAATTACTAAAATCACAAGAAAGAAATAGATAAATAAATACTGAATAAAAAAAAAATAATAATTAATCAAAAAAAAAGAAATAAAATTTAATAATAGAAATTTTAAAGGAAATGAAGATAATTTACAAATATGTAAAAAGATTATATAAAAGTTTAAATAAAAAAATTGAAAAATAAAATCTTAAAATATTTGTATAATATATATATATTATTAAAAAAGAAAATTTGTGAAAATAATAAAAAAGGATTATAATATTTATAGAAAATATAAAAATAGAATAATGTTTATTATATAAATTATGTAATAAATATAATATAATAAGTTATAGAAAGAAAAAAAATTAAAATTATTTAAGGATTAGAATTATTTATAAAATTGATTAATATTAAATTATTATAAATAGGATTAGTATTTTATCTTATAAATTAATTATATTTATAATTTATAATAAATAAAATTTTTAAACTTTAAAATGTAATTATTTCTTTATTAATAAAATAACCTTAATAATATTAGTATTAACAATTTCTTTAAAATATTAAAATCAATAGATAATATAAAAATTTGTTAATCTTATAATTATTATTAAATTATAAAAATTATAATAATAAATTTAAAAAAATAAATTATATAATATAAAATAAATAAAATTATAAAAAAAAAAAGATAAAAATAAATATTAAAAAATAATTTAAAAATAATTAAACAGAAAGTCTAAAAAATATAAATAAAGAAATATACTAAAAAAATAGAAATAAAGAATTACTAAAATAAATTTAAATGAAAAAATAATATAAGAATAATATATAAAAATAAAATAGTAATAATGATAAAGAAATAATAAATTATTAAAAAAATAAATTATTTTTTAAACAGTAGAGTTACATAAGCAAATTTGTCTATTTATTTACTAAAATTTCCTTTTGATTTACTTTTATAAATTTAAAAAATTTTTTTTTAAATTAATTTTATAAATATTATATAACTTTTATTTTTAATTATATATAATAATAATTTAAGATTACTTATAAGCTAAAAATTTGTAATTTTTAAAAAATTTTTAAATTAAAAGATTTTATCTTTAACTTTTGATATTCTTATTAACATTTATTTATAGCTATATTAATCATAATAGAATATTAAAAATTTATTATGAAGAATAACTTAATTATTATAATTTTTATAATTTACTAAGAAATTTTATAATTTTTATTAATAGTAAACTGATTCAATTAGCTTGTAAACATATAAAATTATTATAATAAATTTTTAAACTTAATTTTAAAAATTGAATTATTTAAAAAACTTCTTAATAAACTTAAAATTTCTTCTAATAAAATTAATAAAATATAAACTAAACTATATTTTTATATAATAATTATATTTTTACTATTAATATTCATATTTTATTAAAAAATTAATACTTTTTTTTATGTTTGTAGGCAAATTTATCTGCTCTACAATTTAAGAGATAATATTATAACTGAAAATTTAAAGGAATATAAAAAAAGAATTAAAAAAACACTTAAAAAAATTAATAAAGAAAATATAATATAAAGATAAACTTTAAAAGAAAGAAAATTAAAAATTATGAGAGATATAATTTAATATATTTAAGAAGATAAATAATTAATAATGAAATGAATATAAAAAAAGAGTTAATAAACTATAAAATGAATACAAAAGACTAATAAATAATAAACTAAATGAAATATAAAAGTAACTTGATAATGTAATTTTTAGACAAATAAAATTAATTTATAAAATAATTTTTTTTAATAAAAAGTAGTAGAAACACATTAAGAAAACATAAATACTTGTTAAAGCTATTGAATTTATAAATGTTGAAGATTTGTAAAATCAAAATTTTGGCAATACAATTAATGTTAAGTAATTGTTATACAAAAATTCATTATATCAAATTCTAAGATAAATATTTTATAGTAAAGATTTTAAAAACAATTATATGATTATAAAAAACCATTTATTTATAAATATATTATTTATTTTATATATTTATTATAAATATTATAAAATCAATTTGTAAAAAATGTTTAGTCTTTTCTTAAAAAAAAATTACTAATATATATTTTCTTGACAAAGATTTAGCTATAATTAAAAGATTCTAACAATTATAAATTACATTACAATCATTTTATAATTCTGTTATATTTTATTATTTCACTTTTTATCATCGGATAAATTCTCAGAAGGAGGTAAAGATGGCATAGGTACATCACTTAAATCATCTTGTTTTACAGCCATAATTGAATAAGAATCTTTTTATTAATAATTATTTCGTTAAGGAAAGTAATCTTTATTTAAAACTTTTTATTTACGATAATCATAATGAAGGATACATACAGCACCACAAAATCCAAGTAATAACATTCCAGTTATAGCATTTCTCACGACGAAAGGTTTTCTTGCCCTTTTCAGCGCCGGTGTAAACAATATTTTTTGAGTTTGATATTTTAATGGTTGATTCAACATCTTATCGTATTTAAACTTTTTTTTTTTTTTTAAGAGAATTAAATAAATATTATTATTCTTTGAATAAAAATAAATAAGTAAAAACAAAAAAAACCTTGTATAGTCAAAAAATTCACGAATAAAATTTTTTTGATTTTTATCGATTATCTAAAGTTTTTATATGACATCATATCTACGATTTCCGAGCTATATAAGAATAGGAGCTAAGTAAAATTAGGAATTCACAAAGTGGTTTGGTTGTTAGATTATGCAGTTGATCACCTCGAACTTGTAATTTTTTTTAAAGTTTAATGATCGGATACGTAAAGTCACCTTAAATGGATAAAAGTATTTAAATGAAAACAATATAAAAGGAGATCAAAATAATTTTTTCCAAACTTTTCATCTTGAAACATGTCTGAACCGGTAAAATTAACTGATGCATCGGCATATGAAAGTTTTCTTGATAAATATGATACTTTCTTGATCGATTGTGATGGTAAAATTTCGAAAAATTTTTTTTTTCAGTGAAGAAATCAATCATATTGATACAGGTGATATTATTATAGGGGTCATATGGCACGGAAATAACGTACTTCCGAACCTTAGAGAAGCATTATCCGTACTGCGGAAAAAGGGTAAATTTTATTGTAATTATATTATAAATTATACATTTGTCATATAAATTAAATGATGTGAATCCTTTCTTTTTTTGTATTTATTAGGAAAAAAACTATTATTTGTTTCAAATAATAGTGCAAAATCTCGAAAAGGATACTTGAAAAAATTTAAAAAGTTAAATATTGAAATTCATGATGGAGAAATTTTTGGTTCAGCTTATGCTTCAGCTTATTATATTAAAAATGTTTTAAAGTTTCCAAAAGAAAAAAAAGTTTATGTTGTAGGAGACGTTGGAATTATTGAAGAATTGGAATCTGAAGGAATTCGTTATGCTGGAGCTAACGTAAGTCATTAAAAAAAAGGAGGGTCACCATTTACATCAAAAGTTCTTTTTCTCAAGTTTGAATCTTTTTCTGTTTAAAGGAAGATTCCAATTTTGATACTTCCAATTGGGATTTTGCCAACATCAAACAAGATCCAGAAGTAAGCGTTCATTCATTTTTTTCATATTTTTTTTTTTTTTTCCAACTTCAACATACATGTAATTAATTAAAATTTCGTCCTTCTTCTGCTTACGCACATAGGTTGGAGCTGTCCTTTGTGGATTTGATATACATGTTAATTATTTAAAATATGCTAAAGCATTCACTTACCTTAATTCAAATCCCGAATGTCTTTTCTTCTTAACTAATGATGATCCCACATTTCCAGCAAATGGAACCATTTATCCAGGTGGAGGAGCTATTGCAGCACCTTTGATTACAGCGTTAGGTAGAAAACCTGATGGGATATTTGGTAAACCTAATAAACCTATGTTAGATTGTATTATACAACATTTAAATTTAAATCCTGAACGTACTTGCATGATCGGTGACCGTCTTGATACTGACATTTTATTTGGTATTAACGGTGGTCTTGGCACTTTGTTCGTTTTAACTGGTAAATATTATTATTATTATTATTTTAATAAAAAATTTGATGTTTTATTTATAATTGAATTTTTTTTTTTTTTTAGGAGTTAATAAAGAACAAGATATCCTAGCTATGGATGCTCGTATAATTCCAGATTATTACATGGCAAGTCTCGGAGATATTTCTGTACTTGATAAATAGATATCATATAGAATCTATAGAGATCGATCAAATATTCTTTAAATAGAAATAATTTCCTTCTTAAGAAATAAATTATTTATCGTTTTATTAAATATATGCTTTATAACTATTCCACCAAGTATAAATTCCATCGACAAAACTTAATTGACGTTGTTTCCAATCAAGTATTGTTTGAGCTTTTTTATTGGAAAAAATTCCTGTATGCGCCATGGCTATTTCGAATTCTGTTGTAGGAACTTTATATTTAACAAGTCCTAAAAATAGAATTATAAATGGGATTGGTAAGATAAAATCATCAATTCTCTTTTTTTTTAAGAATTTACCTTTATATTCTGTTATTCTTGCAACAGCATCCAACATATCACCCATTGATTCAGATTGATTATTCGTGATGATGAATATCTGGCCCTTAACTAATTCGGATCTTTCAACCGATCTTACGTAAGCATCGGCCAAATCATCAACGTGTACTAAATTCCACCTAACATCTTTTGAACCAATACCGTATAATTCGCCTTTTATAGCGGATTCAAACCATTGTGCCGTTAAACTACCGTTTTTACCATAAGCAGCTCCGGGTCTAATTATTATACCCTGAGATTTAATAATCATTTGTTCTATTGCTGGTCTCCATTGATCTAATTTTAGGTTTGTTTTTAAGGGAGTTGATTCACAATTCACATTATACGAATCTCCTCCATATATCTATTTTGATATTAAACTTATTTTTATTTTTATTTTTATTTATTTTTTTTAAAAAAAAAATAAATATAAAAATATCATACGTATATATATAAAAATTAAAATAATTGTATATTACCCATAATCCTGATGTATAAATAAATGTTAATTTTGGTTCAAAATTTTTTATTCTTTTCATATTAATTTCTTCTATTGTATCTAAGATATTTGTTACATGCTTTGTTGGATCATTATATTCTGATGTCGCATCTATTATTATATCTACTTGTTCCGCTACAACGTTCCAAGTTGATACATCATTTGTATCTCCTAATACTGGAAAGACTTTGCATATAAAGAGAGATTTTTTATAATTGCTAGGAAAAAAAAAAAAATAAATAAATAAATAGGTATGTAAACCTTACTTTCGTTTTTGGCTAATTCCTTTTCCTTTTCACGTTTACGATACAACCCATACGTTTCATGTCCTGAACGAGCAAGTGCTTGGGCTACGGCAAAGCCTATGAACCCCGTAGCTCCGAGTACCAAAACTTTAACCATTCTACCTGCATAATGGTTTAAACAAAAAAAGTATATTTTATATTTTTTTATTTTTGATTATCAATTTTACAGATAATCGATATCTACTTTTAAATTAATTGTTTTTATGACGTTCAGTATTAATTAGGGTAGACTAATTTCTAGTTAATTATCTCTTTTCAGGCAATATAATTCAAAATTGGTTCTTTTGAGATCCGAGCCGGTTGTTTCTCTTTTTCAACCTGCAGAGGTTAAAGTTGCCAAGTACTATACCTAAATTTAGTGAAAATTTATAGTAAATGCGACGCGCGTCACAAAAAAAAAAACCTGCGGATGTTAGATGATCAATCACACATTATTTTATTATATAAAGCAATATTAATTCAATTTGATTGGTCAACGCATCTCTAACGCTAACACATCATAAATTAATCCGCAGTAAAGTTCGCTCAAACGTATAAAAATTCTGAAACCTCTAGTATAAATTCCATTTATAAATTTCCAATTAATGAAAATGCGGCTGTTTGTGCTTTTGAAGCAGAAATTTATGGCAAAAGAAAGTTCATGTATTGTTAAAGAAGCACAAGAGGCTGCCACAGAGTATAACAACGCAATTGAGGTGAACGAACTTTTTTTTTATATATTTTTTTTTTTTTAAAAAAAAAAGCTAAAGAACCTACAAAATTTTAATCTCTTAGAAAGGTCATGGTGCTTTTTTATTGGAAGAACACCATGCTGATATATTCGAATGTTCTGTTGAAAATATTTTACCTAGACAAACAGTTGTAATAAGAATTACATATGTAACAGAACTTAAACATGATTTGGAAATTAAAAAATTCGTTTCGTTTTACTTACTGTAATAGCACCAAAAATATGATATCAAACGTAACATACCATATCAAGAATATAGTTATGTTCCTGAGTTTACAAAATACGAATTGTCATTATTAATAGAGTGTAAAATGACTTCAGTCATAACGAATATTGAATCACCTTCACATCTTATTTCTTGTGAAATAAATATTAATGAAAATCCAAAAGTTTCAAGGATTACATTAGGGGGACAAATAAGTTAGATAAAGATTTCATATTAGTTATAAAAAATTTAGGTCTTGATCAGCCAAGAGCTTTCATTGAATATGATCCAGATAAAGACACAAACTGTCTCATGTTAACTTTAGTTCCTAAATTTGCAATGATCCAATATTATCAAAGCTGATTTTCATTATAGATGGGTAAGATATATTATTAGTTATCCCTCCTTCTTTTATTTATTGATAATTTAATATATAAATATATTAAATCAGGATCAATAGATGGTTTGCTAATACAAAAAGCATCATCAGCGCTTGAATTATTTATACGATCTCTTCTAGAAGATTGTTATTTCAATATCGTTCTATTTAGTGATCAATTTGATCCTCTTTTTAAACAGAGTGAACCAAATTCTTCAGCTTCATTATTAACAGCACTTTTGCTTGCTCGTAATATGATAACAAATTATGGTAGAACAGAAATTTATCAAGTATTAAAATGGATTTTTGATAATAAAAGAACAAATTTACTAACTGCAGTTTTTCTTATTATGGATGAAAATGTTTGGAATGTAGAATAAATATCAGGGTTGATTAGGAATAATGTTAAAAAATATGAAGATAAATTACATTTATTTGCTTTGAGAGTTAGTAATAATATTTCTTCAAATTTGATAGAGACTGTAGCTCGTAATGGTAAAGGTTATGTTCAATTTGTTATTGATATGAAAAGGATAGATAAATAACTATTAGAAATGTCAAAAAATTGTATCAAATCTTCAATTAAAGATTATCAAATTACTTGAACTGATGATAATAATCTTATAGAAGATAATTTTAAAGATTCTGATCATCAAAATAAAGATAAACCAATTATCAGTTTTTTCAGTGAAGAAGAAATGTTTTTATCAAAACAATCTTCAAGTAATGATTTCGTTGATAATCTTGCTATTCGTCAAGTTTCTTATGAAATATCTCAAATTTATTCTGAAGTTAGACTTATTGTTTATTGTATGTTGATTAAAGGTATTATGACTAAAAAGAATATTATATTATCTGCAATATCATAAGATAGACCCATGAAACTTGATATTCCTATTGATCCAATTATATTAAAAGGATCAAAATTTTATACTTTAGCGACCTGAAAACTTATTCAAAATTTAGAAGATGATACTTCTTACTTGAATCATCATCCAAAATTTTGTGATAAATGGTTCTGATTTTTATTATAGGAAAATAAATTATTATGTTTAATAAAGCATTTGATCTTGCTTTAAAATTTACAAAGTTTATATAATTAAAACTGTGAAGTATTTTTTCTTCCTTTATTGGATTTTTTTTACTAATAAATTTCTTGTTAAAGCTTTCTAGCAATTGATGAATATGAAGATATGGATAAAGCAAATGAAAAGATCAAAAAATTATGTGATTCAAAAAATCCTTTAGGGGAATTTCCATTAAATAATCTTTCAGTTTTTGGTACAAACATTAATAATATGTCAGTATAAACTATGTTTAACTTTGAAAAGGTGGAGATAGCAACAAATCAGCAACTATTATATAGCTTTGAAATAGTAATATGATCATCTTTATTTGGTGCACTTTCACAAATATCTGCATTCAGAGGGTTCAGATCATAGCTATCAAAATTTGGTTTTAGATTGACTACAACACAAGTATCTCTCTTTGATCATGCAATGACTCAATCTGATTTTTATGGTAGTTTTTAGACATAGCTAAATTTTAGTTTTGCACAAATGCAACTAAATTATGGTAAATTTAATTCAGCACAAATGTATTCAGCATTTGGTGATCTTAGTTTCACACAGACACAAGCAAAACTAGCATTTAATTTTAATTTTATATAGACACAAATGCAATTAGCTTTTAGTTTTAATATTATACAGACACAAATATAACTAGCTTTTAGTTTTAGTATTGCATAAACACAACCAAATTATAGAGGATTTAATTTACTGCAGATACATCTAACGTTTGGTAGTTTTGGTTTTGCACAGGCACAGATACAGATATAAACACAATAAATATTTAGTGATTTTAGTCTCGTATAGATACAGGCAAATACACAATTAGCATTTGGTAGTTTTAGTATTGCACAAACATAACCAAATTATAGAGGATTTAGTTTAGCACAAATACTACCAGCATTCAATTCAATATAAGTACAGACACAATTAAATTTTAGAGAATTTAGTTTACATAACATAATTAGCATTTAGTATAGCATAAGTACAAATGCAACTAAATTATATATTCAAGCAGATACTAATATCACAAATACAAAGTCAACTAGAATTTAGTTTTACATAGATACAATTAGTATTTGATCTAACATAGAAATAACTGACATTTAATTTGATATAGGAATAGGATAACTTTGAAAAACTTAGTTTAGTACAAACACATACAAACTATGAGTTTTATTTCACATAACCTCAACTAATGTTCAGTATATTTAATTTACCTTAATCACAAACCACATTTATTACTTTTAATTTAACGCAATCTTGACTATTTTTAGGAAGTCGTGATAGAAGTTTAGAAAATTGTACAATATCTAGAGATTAGAATCAGCTAAAAATTCTTTAACCAGTTAATAACTGGTTAAAATATTTGTTAACTAGTTATTTAATTAGTTAAAAATTAACTTTGGCTAGTACTATAAATTTGGAGTTAGACAATAATTTGCAATCATAAAAATCTTAATTCTAGTCAGAAATGAATTTCAGCTAGATTTAAATTCATTTATTTTAACCAGTTAAAAATTAACTGATTCCAACCTCTAGTAATATTAGTTTCACAAAGTTCACTTAATCTTAAAATAATAAATTACCTCAATTCAGATTTTCCTTTGGTAGATTTAATAAACCATCTCCTACATTATCATTATTTAATCTCAATATAATTTCTTCCGTTTCATTTTATAATCTAGATACAGTTTCTAGTTTAGGAATTAATGATAAAAAATTTGATCCAAAAATTTCATCATTTGACATATTAATGACATTTTTAAAATTTTAATCTTTTAATAGAATATTTAAACTAATCTTACAATTTTATTCATTTGATAACATTAATCCTATAATAAATAAACCTTTAGTATATAATAATGAATCATAGTATACAAGTATATTAATTGCTTATTTGAAATTTGTTATATGAAAAATCTTAAAAATGAATCTGAAATATGTTACGAAAAGCTAATAGAGCTTTAAAAAAATTGATAGAAAATAATACAAAAATAAATGCCATTTTAAAAAAAACTAGAAATTTGATTAATAATTAATTATTAGATCAGCATAAATAACAGAAAATGGGTAATTTAATATTTATAACTAATTATATTTAATTAATTAATTAAAATTATATAATAAATTAATTATAATAATATCGTTATTTATTAAAATTGAATTATGAGATATAATAGTAAAATACTCATATATTAAGAAAGAAGATAATATTTATTTAATAAATACATAATTGGTTGTATTATATAAAGTTTATCAGAGTTAATTGTTAAATATATAAATAAATAAATAATAACTTTATAAAATAAGGTTAGAATTGTATATTTAATAATATTAAAATATTTATTTATTAATAAAGAAGATATAATAATTAGATTTTAATAAATTAAGTTTAATAAAAATATATATATATACATATATATAATTTTTTTAAACTTATTTTTAATATTTTCAAATTAGTAGTTTTAATTAAAAAATTTTAAATTTAACTTTTTTAGAGTTCTAACATTATTATTTTTAATTATTATTTTTAAAATTATTAATCTTAATGTATAACTTAAAAAGAAAAACTTTTTAAAATATTTAAACTGAAATTTAATTTAATTCTAATTTTAATTATGTAATATTATTTCTTTAACTGTTTTACATACAAATTTGTAAGCAATTTTATTTATTAATTACAATTATTTTTAATTATTTTAAAATATATTATTAAAAAATTTATACTTTTATAATAAATTTTATGATATTTTCTAAGTAAAAATTAAAATAAAAAAGTATTTAACTAGTAATATTTTAAAGATAAATAAATAATAAATTATTATAAAAAAAATTAAAATTTTAAATTTATATATTTTACTATTTATTAATCTCAGAAATATAAAAAAACTACCATTTAATAGATCTTAATGTGATGAATCCAATAAATTAAATTTTAAATTTTTATAATTATTTTTTTTTTTTTAAAGACGCGGTGATGCAAAATTTTATTATAAAAAAAACAAATTCAGTATGAAATACATGAAAATCCCAAAACGGGTACTAAAGTAGAAAAAATAAAAATTGCTGCCTAATATTTATTACTAGAGAACTAGCTCCCACCAGACCAACCGGTTGTCCTGTCTGATTCTGATTATAAAGATTTACTGAATAATCATCAATACCAAACTATAAAGGTAATCGTTAAAGCAACTGGTTATCACCTGTCCAAGAAGAGGGACCAATGTCAACCATGTTTGTAAGAGTTATTAATTAGAGTGATGTGATCTAGAGTATCCGTATTGTTAGCAAATAAAATATTAGAGAAACTATTAATGAAAAAATTGATGTTGGAGATAGTAAAGTTGCTTTTCTTCTGTCTTTTTGTAATGTGTAAGGATCTTTTTTTGTCTAAAGTTAAGGTATATCTAGTTTTTCATATGTTGTTATAGGCTTGAGTAAAAACAAAATCAAAGAAGGAGGAGAAGATAGATGATATGATAGAGGAAGATTTGATAAATGTTGTTAAAGTGGAGGATAATATATTAGGAACAATGCCTTTTATAAGGTCAATAAACAAGAAATCATGTGGCTTTACTTATAGTGACTATATTGTATGCGAAAGGTTTAAAAGATTATTAATATTATCGGTAAATTCAGATTTAGACGTATAAATGAATATTTGTAGTTTTAAATGGGCAATGGATTCTAAGATAAGGGATCGCATATATTGTTTAATATTAGAACATAGCCAGATGTGGTTAAAATCTTCGTTATGGTTATTACATTGATAGCATTTCCATAGAGGTAAATATAACTGTGGTTGAGTAGCTTTCATAAATTGAACTATTAGAAGCTGTTCTAAAAGAAATTTGAGTTTTCTAATACGGGTTCTAGTTTCAGCAAAAGATATAATTGATGCAGATCCAGATTGAATAAGTTGAAAAGTTAAGAGCCAATTCACTTGTAGGTGTAGGTACTTTGTATTTCGTTTGAGATGTTAATAATCAGAAAAATGTTTGATGTTAGTATAATCTTTTAAAAATGAACGTAAAGGACAGTGTATAGGCATGTCATTGAATGTAGGTATATAGTTAATGAAAGGAATGTAGTCTAGGGATAAAGTAAAAGGAGGAGAAAGAAGGGAAAATTTTGCTAGTTTATCAGCCTTGTCATTATATGGATCATTAGAATGTACGGCAACTTTAAAAAAAGAAATAGTGATTTGTCGTTCCTCAATAACTTTAAAAATAATTGACCAGAAAATGTAAAAAAGAACTTTAAACATTAATGAAGGATATCGTATTGCATTTGATCTGACTATATAATTATAAGTGTGAATAAGAGCTAAACTATCAGTATGAACAGAAACTGAAAAAGATGAAGGACTAATTAAAAGGACCAAAAGGAGAGCAAATATTTCAGCATTTATAGAATTAGCCCAGACAGCAGGAACAGCAGCTAAGAATGCTATTTTTAAAGATTCATGTACCAAGTAGAATGCAGAACTTAAATATGAAGTATTGGGTGAAAAAATAAATTTGTGAGAGCCATCTGTGTAGAAAATAAGAAATCGTTCATTTTGAAAAGCATGATAGAATTCCAATAAGGGTGAGCTAATACTATTAATTAGCAGAATATTGGAGATATTAATAAATGAAGGAGAACTTAATATCAAGTTATTTGATGTGATGGTAGGTGAACGTACAGTCATATAATGTTATTTTGCTTGATCAATAACGGACCAAATATTGCGTTTGAGAAGGTACAGTTTGTTGTCATTTATAGAGAAGAAATAGGTGATATCAATAACTTGTGGGAGGTTAGTATCGACTACGTTACCATAAGGCCAAGCAGTAACAGATGCGTTAAAATTAAATATTGAAGTTGATGAATTAAAAGAGCATCCTGTACATGGGGTGAAAAGGTGCTGTTTTTTGGAGACTGATTTAGGATTATGGTTGAGGGTAGAGTTATTGATGTAATGTTGTATAGCAACTTTATTAAGGATAAAACGTGATCGTATAGCTTTTTCAATTATTCCTTGGCCAGAATATGGTAAGTTGTAATAGTTCTGTTCTGGTAGAGTCCAAAGAGCGATTCAAGGAGATTTTCTTTTACTGTCAGAAGCAGTAGTCGTAATATAACCTTGCGGGGCAAAATTAGTGAAACAATATTCTGGTTTGAGGCGGTTTGATTGAACAGGATTTAAAAGAACACGGTTCTGTAAGGCTAATAACTATCCTGGGATAGCTCCTTTATTTGAGGTATTGGCTTTGAGGAAGAGGTCATAATATTCCAGTAAAAATTCTCCTTAGGTAACAAATTGGTTAAGGAATAATGCTCTGCATCTTTTAAGTGAGAAAATCCATTTCTTCTTCCATGGAATGATGGAGTGTAGTATTTTGATACCTCCCTGGATGTGAAAATTAGAAACAGTGTGTACAGTTCTTTGCATTGAAAAGGGAGCTTGAAGATAAAGGGTGAGCATATTACAGAGGTAATTATCATGTCTCAAATTTTTTAATTGTGTTGGCCAACATGTAATAGGATCATCAGGTAACCAAAAAAAATTTTGAATTTGTTTAAGACGAATTTTAGTGGTTAAAGGAAGCAGTGATTTTGAGACATTACCATTGATGATTAGAGTAAAATGTTGCAGTTTGAAGTGCAATATATTAGATGCTAGATCATTAAATCCAAATGCTAGTTTATTAGACAATGTACTATTAGGGATGCATTTGTTGAACTTGAGTTTGTGTTTGATAAAAGTATGAATGCGAGAGAACAGTGTAAGGCATTCTTTCTGTGAAAAAACTATAAGTTGAGATCTATATTCAAGTCGAAGAATGAGGACTTGGTTGCAGAGATATTTGAGTTGTTTGTCCATAATAGGCTTTGTGTTGAGTTTCAAAATAAAATCAGTGATCTCATTTTCTAACTGTTGTTTGATGAACTTTTTATTATATAGAGCTGAAATCCAGACATCTAGATATTTGGTCAATTCATTAGGTTTTTTTGTTAATATGGTGACTGGATTGTTTAAATATGTGCTATGGAATGATATATCAGTTGTTGTTGCTTTAGAAGTTATTATGAAGGATTTTCCAAATTAACTTGCATTGAGTTAAGGTCAAAAAAAGATTGCACTATATCAAAAATGTTTTTTAATTTAATGCGACTATCAGTGATCCATATTGTGTCATCCATGTATGCTGAGCTTGGAATAGAAGTTGTAATCGATTTTGTTTCCAAGTTATTGATGTTAGGAGACCATGATACATCTAGAGTGTAACCAAGATTGGAATTTTGCATACGAGAGAGAAGAGGATCGTAATAGATTACCCATAAAAGTGGAGAAATGACTTCTAGTTATTTAGATCTTTTTTTTTTTTGTTTTGCATATAGTATACATAATGGTTTTTTTTTATCACCATAATAATTTATATTTTATTTATTTTCATTTTTTTTTATATTATTTTTTTGTTAAAATAAATTATGAAAAGAAACAAAAAAAATTGAAAAAGTTCTAGTAAAAGGATTTTTTTTTCTGATTAGTTTTTAATTATAATAGTTTTAAATTATCAAAAAAATTTACAATCATGAATATTTATTAGTGCAAAAAAAAAAGGCAGAACATTATAATATAATCTATCTGATTTTATTATTTATTATATCTTTCTATTATTATAATTAAGAATCAAATTTTTGTTATTATTTTATAATCCTATTTACTAATTTAATATTATTATTAAATAACTTTATTTTATTATTCGCGATTTAATTAGATTTTTATTATGATGTCATGGCTAAAGCCGGGTTCTATCACGTGACTATTTGTCACTCCATGTCACACCTCTGTTTTTTATTTTGGGATGGTGATTTCTTATTTGTCAGTTATTATTTGTCACAGGGATATCGTAATTCGGGCTAAAAATCGTGACCCAACCCCCAATTTAGAAATTCAACGCGATCAAAAATATATAAATGTTTAATAAGCACCTTTACATTTTTTTTTTTCTCACACTCTCTCAAGTATTAAAAAAAAAGAAATATTTTAGAAAGAAATACTGGTACCAGTCTCACATAAAAAAATAAAAATAAAAAAAAAAAAAAATGTTTTATCGCCTATCGCTTTTTTGTTGGCTTTTTCCTTTATATGTCGTAAAGTAAGTATTTTCTCGTTCTACAATCTAACGACGATGTCAAGCCGTCCCTTTGCCGAAGCCTCCTTCCGGATTTGCATAGCCTTTACATGCTTTCATTAGTTTGGAGAGCTGATGACGCATACGTGAGGATCGTTCGTGGCTACCAAACGCTCTTA
>CAJVPQ010002060.1:0-15233 GCA_910591825.1 Funneliformis caledonium
TGGATGCATTTCGTTAAAATACAGGCATGATATATAAATTAAATTAATTACTATAACTGAAATCATTGATAATTTATCATAAAAAAGACAAATACTAACTAATTATCTGCTTTCTGCACATCAACGAATATTTATACAGTTTACTTAAAACATTTTTTAGAAGAATTGATTAAACGAAAAAATTAAAAAAAAAATTTGATCGTTATTGTATAGTGTTACGCGTATCAAATGATTGACTGTCATCTTGATTGGTCAACAAAATTTGGGGTTATCTCTCAAAATTAGGGTTAGGGTATAGATCGGCGCATATGGAAAGTTTCCTATAATATCTAAATTTCTTATATCCATTGGGAAAAACGCGCGCTTTTGCATGTTATTTTCTTCGAACGTGTTTTTTAAGAAAATGTAAAAATGTGAATTTGTTTAAAATGAATTACCATAAATAATTATAACTAGGCTAACTGGAACTGTTGTGTGTCCGGAGCTAAGGAACTTTAAAATATAATTATTAATGTGAGGAAAAAAGTCTAAATTGACAAAAATCACGTGCCGGACAGACGATCCTATTGAAAATCCTTCGCTACGCTCTGGACAAAAAGCTCTTTGAACGCGGATAGAAGCACTAAGCAATGTCCGTATTGATCTGAATTACCGCCCGAGAAATGACGTAACTAACCCAATATAAGGTAAATGTTTAATACGCGCTTTTAACGCAAAAAAAAGAAAATTTTCTGACAAGAATACAGAATAATATTTCTTCAAGTATATGGTGCTTACATTATTTTTTCTCCTCCTTTCTCCTCTTTATTTTGATCCTATGTGTACATTCTGGGTAAAAATTTTAACAAAGAATATAATTAAATTAGCAATTTTTGTAGAAATTAATAAAAAATCTGGCAAGTCCATCTTCGTAATGCCTTATAATAACATGTGCATGTATTGTCTTTCGTCATACCAAAGCAATTTGTTGAATATGAACGAAGATTTAACACTTCTATACACATTGTGTGAGTTACAACAAGTTTGTCATGAATTGCAAAGGTACTTTGTATATTTTTTATTTGAGTCACTTTGGATAAGCATCTTTTAAGCATACGAGTTCTTTTCTGAAAGATATCCTGCATTGCTATTATCTGCATTGCTTTGACCTCTGACACAAAGGAAATTGATGAAAAATTCCAATTTCATTTAAAAAATGCTCAGACATTCCAATGGATCGTCCGCTGCTGTGTTCAAATATCTTAAAATTTTTTTTGTTGTAACTTAATAACCCTAATAAATCGATTATTAGATATCAAAAAAAAAAATAGTTTTTTGTTAATTTTTTGAAAAATCCAATCATTGGATTCAATTCGAACATTTGTAAATCAATTAGATGTGATTCGTCTTGAAAAATCCAATCATCGGATTCAATTCGAACATTTGTAAATCAATTAAATGTCATTCGTCAGTTTGAGGTCTCCAAACGGAATTTTGTACGACATAATTTTTATGTTTTTAAACGTTACTATTTCTGAATATAGATATGTTTGAAAGAAAAAAAAAATTAAATTTCAAATTCACTAAATTAGTAATCATTAAAATATTCATTATTCGAACTTCTTGGGTATGACAGTTTAACGACTGATTTATTATAAATTTCTTCTATTTCTTCGTCGTTCATTCATTTGTTTTGAAAGGAAAAAGTAGCATCAACAACAAAATGTTGCGTGACTTATATAACAAACCGCAAAAAACTGAAGCAGATTCGATTTGGTGGTTTCGACGTTCAGTAATTTTGTTTTCGTTAATATTTATTGATTGCTTCCTTTATAATATTATGCCATAAGATGTTAAATGAGAAACCTACTATTAGTTCTACTTTTACGACAAGTGATAGTTTACCTGCACCAGGTAAAAATAGTTTCCTCTTTTGGATCATAATATCACTAAAAATTAAATTCAATGTTGAATCACAATGCAGCAATCGATTATCACGGAAGTAAGAATTTTACGATTAATTGCTTTATTACTTATTCATATCATAATAAATATTAATGCTGTTTTAAAATCTTCAAGCAAATGTAGAAAAGTGCGATGAATATGTCCAACAACCAATATTTACGGGAAATATAGACCATTCTTTTGTTGGAAACTTTTTAGGCAACATAAGTTTGACGGGTTATGGAGATGAAGGAGTACATTTTGTCTTTCTTAATATAAACGTCAAAAATGAATTATTGAATCTGAATGATTCCAATCAAGAAACATCCTTTAGGATGACTGCTTTTGATTCAGGTGATTCATGCAAGTGTTTTTTCATAAAGTCGTACGGACCTTGTTTATATCGAGTTTTTTTATCATTAAACAAATAGAAGACACGCAGAGTAATGCCCCAATAACTCCATTTGAAGAATCACTTTTCTATCTAAATAAATACACCGTAGCTGAAAATTTTGTATGTATTATTACAACGCGATTAACTATTTTTTTTTTTTCTGACAAGCATTTATTCATCTTCCTTGAATTTTACAACGTATAAAAATCACAGATATATAAGTTTGGATTCTCTAGAAAATTCAGAAAAACGCTATTTCCATCACTTTTAACTTACATCGGTTTCGCAGGAACGTACTTTACGAAACCCTATATTGAATCAATTATGCGTAAGGACATTTATGTTTTAAAAGCTTCATTCATATCATCATAATACATTTTAACTTTTTGCAAACACTATGATCGTTGTTTAAATATCTACAGAGAGTGCTCCGATGATTTCTTCAAATCCGAACTATTTAACGGTTCGGATTAGTCCAAGAAGCTTTATCATAGAAGAGGAACAGGAGCAAAGGTAAAAATCATCTACCAAATAAAATTAACTTTTGATCTGAATTCATTTGTTAATATATTTGCGTATATAATAATAAAAATATATTAGGAGTGGTAGTGTAAGTAATCTTAAAAATTATTTGAAATTTTGAAATCCGTATGTGAAAAGTGATCATCATCTATCATTTGAATAAATAGGTTATAAACATATTAGGAAATATTGCTGCTTTGTATAGTTCTATTGTGTTCATTTATGTATTTTTATTTGGTAAGCTTAATTTAATTAACTTTATTTTTCTTTGTTAAATTATTGTAATTTGCTTGTTTATTTTAAACATTTTAGGTGTTGATTCAATGAGGCCATGGGGGGTTATACATAAAGGATGCTGCGGCTTCAGAAGAATCGAAGAGAAGACAAAAGAAAAGCTCTCACAAAGTGTGCAACCGCCTGATTTAGAAGATGGTTTAGATGGTTTAGAAAAAAGAATCTTATATTTGGAAACATTTAAACGCTTTATTGAAAAAAATGTTATTGACGCTTCTTTATTAGAATCCATTGAGAAACAACAAGCTAATGAAAATATCATTATATAAAAAAAAGTCTTTGAAATAAGCCTTTTGTGATGTCCGCTATGGTCATTAAAATTTGTATAATATAATAAAATTCGTGTATAATTATCATTTACTATCGCTATTGAATCTTGTTCTATATATTTAATATCTTTGATGCGTATTATCAAAACTAGCCGTTGATAATTCTTTTTTCTTCCTCTGTAAAGAAGTTATAGTGCAAAATCTTGTATCTGGTCTTAAACTAAATAATAAAGTAGCAATAATTTTTTTTTCTTTCTTTATAATAATATTAATAATAATAGTATTAATTGAAATACTTGATGCCTAAAAGAACAATAAAATATATTAAAATTACTTTATTGCTTAATTATATATGTATCAATCAATACTACGCTACTTTATCTTTTTTTTTAAAAAAAAGTATAGGTCAGGATTTTGGGTGTTAGGATTATATATATTTTGGGATTTTGGACAGTTGGGATTCTGGATATAAAAAGAAATATCGAATAGTGACAATGACAGACTCCGCATATTCTATTGGGTAATCTAAAAAGTTACTATGCATTGTAAATCAAGTTCAATAATTAGCCGTAAAATTGTAACGTTATCAAAATAAAAAAAAAAAAAAACCTACTATTACTACCTCTGTAATGGGCTTTTAAAAGAAGATATTTTAATTCTTTTTCTAAAACAAAGACAAAAACGAATTATATTTATAAAAATTTCTTTTGTAATTTCCTAATAATTAATAAATCTTGTACCTCTTACTGTGTTAAATAGAATTTTGTTAAGAGTAATTCAATCTAATAAATTCAATCAAATTTTTTATAATACTAAATTTATTAGAATCAAACTTTTCTTATCTGATAATAAATTTTTAAAGGTTCTTTTCGAATATAACCTGTTTTATATCTTAATTTTTATATAACTCATGTTTAATAAGTTATTGTTATTTATTGTACAGGGTCTCTAAATAATTCATTGGTAATATTTTTAGGTATATTATTAACATAATCAATAATACATCAAAATTTACTAGTACAGTAATTCTCAATTAAATGCTAATATTGAAATGGCTTAATAGAGTCAATATATTTGTGAGATACTGTATGTATCCTCAATTTCATTATATTTAATAAACGAATTTAATATATGTAAGACCTAAACCTTCATAAGGTTTACAAATTAGAGAGAAATTTATGCAATCTTTCTTTGAATTCTCCATCAGTTTTGTAATTTCTTAAAAAAAATTTTATTTCTGTTCGACGCCGTCGCGATCTGAAAGTGTACAATAAATGGGATATTAAAATGCATGTATCTCAAAGGATACCTTTCGTAAGTTCCCATTCAAAGTTTTCTAGATCAATAATTTAATCAACATAATATACTTCTTTGCTTTGATTGTATATTCCGAAGTCGGATAATCAGAAAATGGAACATAAGATATATCTGTTTGATACACGTGATATCTAAATTTTCGTCTACTGTACACTTTGTGCAGAGGCATAATACATCCATTTCAAATTTAGTCTTTACCCTAACTTTAATTATCCCCTTTCATCTTCAAAATTTTATTATATCTGAGCTGATAATTTGTTAAATAAACAACTCGCTTCGGCAAGATGTTTCTCCATTTTCTGTCATCATGTCCTTGAAATATTTTACAATGTCTCTACATAGTTGAACTTTGTAAGGCTATAAAGGCGACACAAAGGACATTGCGTTTCGATTGCTACCGTAGTTATGTGAAGTCCTTCCCACAAAAACCATTTATTACAATTTCAACATGCAGTTAGGATTTGAGTAACTCGGGTTAGGTAATGGGAATATTGGCTCAACAAAATTGTAATTGAATCATAAATTCAATGATTTCATTTTTAAAGAAACTTTCTTTTAATTATAACAAATTTATAATAAGAAAAAGATGTTTCGTTTCATTTTTATATAACTAATAAAAAAAAAAAAAAATTGAAAATTGTAATGGTATGCTGCGGTATGTTATTTTGGAGGGTGCAAGCTTGGTAGTCAATAAAAAATTAGCTTAGAAACTAAAATTAATGAAAATCCCCTTTTTTACTAACGCATATTGCACTCGAGTTGAAGGTCAAGTCATAAAAATCTGACTCGAGTCCAACCTCTATTTACGCCCATTATACGGGACATTTTACCGATTTATCAGAACTTTTGCTTTGAATGGTTACAACTTAGATTTTTATAATTTCAATTCATGTTGCAGAAAGAGAATAATTTTTGGAGCTTTTTTAATACCTTTTTTTGACATTGAGAACATAACCGTTTTCTGGTTTTTACAAATTTATTTTATAGATTTATGTAATAAAGGCCAGAATATCCTAAAATCATCAAAAATGGTTTTAAAAGAACCCTTAAAATTTTTCATATAAAATTTTATCTGTATATTACTTTGCTTTGACATTTATTCCCCTTTATTAAAATGTGTAAAATAAATAAATTAAACTTTACTAAAGGTTTTGATTTTAATATGTATTTCTGAAACTGTCACACATTAATGGAACAATAAATAGACAAAAAGCCAAGAACATCCTTATGTTTGTATTTTTCCAAATAAACGTCGAATTTTGCTCGCTTGTCTGTACCCATAAACCTCCCAAGATTTTAAGTGAATCGGCAAGACGATGGTTATCGTAATCCTTGTTATTTAAGGCTTTCTCACAGGTTTCACGTGCGATAGAAGATATTTCTAACTTTGAAAAAAGCCAAGCTACTTTTGTGACCTAAGATTTTTCAAATGTATCTTTAATTGTGTGGTGATTTATAATATTAGTAGGAAAAATTAAACAAGATTTTCACCTCATCTCCCGTTCCAAAGATCTCACTCAAAGTTGGAATCAATTTTATAATCCAATTAAGCCGATCAAACAAATAAATTCCGGTTAGATGGGCTTCGGCCTTTGATACGTAAATACTACCTAATAAGGATAGTAAATTCTCGCCGTTAGGTTCCTCAACAAGTTTCAGAGTTTCTAGGCGAAGACTTTGCTTAAACGATTCAAACTCTGAAGAATTGTCTTGCTCTGGGAATCGAGAAAGTTTATCTTGCAAGTAATTGACAATGTTGGATATACGAATGTGATGACGACGTTCTTTTTGCTCAGTTGATGTTATGTATTTTAGTTCAGGTAAACTCTTATCATCTACATATGAGAATAGTCCGAAGCCATTTTCCAAATCGCCAATATAGGGTTTCCAGGAGTCTCCTCCTACATGGCAATTGAACGATGCTTTACCTGCATAGACTAAGATCAATTCAAATTAGTGGAAATAATTAAATGAAACAAAGGGTCTTGAGACCTACCGTCATTAATTGTTCCGTAACGGTCATAAAGAGCGCGCCTGTTCTCATCTGAGAGGATTTTATATGCCATTGAAAGCCTGTACCACTGTAATTATTATATTGAGTTAATAAGCGAAAGGAGTTAAAAAAAAAAAAATAAATAAATAAATAAATAAATAAAATCAAATCTTTACCTCTTCAGTTTCAGTACCGCAATTCTTATCTGGATGGTACTCCAGACTGAGTTTCCTGTAGTTTGTTTTAATTTCAGCTATAGTTGCGCTGCGCGTTAATTGGAGAACCCCATACAAGTCTGATTCTTTCGAATAATGGTAAACTATTACTTTAAGTAGAATAATAAAGAAAACATTCTTTTGTTGTCACTTACCATGAGAGTGTGAAGAAGATCCATACTTATTCGGGGTGATGTCTTCCTTCCATTTATTTAGGATCGACTTTCGACGTTCGTTATATTCATCCTCATTAATATTACCAGAATCAAATCGTTGTTTGTTTTCTTCTAAATTTGAACAAAGATCCATTGTGATGATTTTTGGTGACGACGTATACTGGCTATATAATGGAAATTCCATTATTTTAAACTGTTCGGTAAATATGATTTCACCTTTACGAAATTATTTTGTTATGTTAACGCCATTATAAATTATTACACATTATGTTGTCATATTTACATAATTTTATCGTACATTAGCTATTTCGGAATTCTACATTTTTATAAATAAAAGAAAACAGGATTTCATATAGTACCATTTGTATAAAATCAGAAAACATGAGTCTTCGAAAAGCTCTCACAGAACTTAAGGAAGCTTTTGATGCAGGATTCATAAATCAGAGAGAATACGATTCAAATCGTAGAGGTATAATAGATCAATGGATATGTGAGTTAAGAGAGCCTTTTTATTTAATTATTTACGAGAATAATATTTTGACATTCTTTTTTTTTTTTAAATATCAAATGATCAAAAGCGCAACTACAATCAAAACCTCTTACACCACAAACTCCTGCACCACCGCCTGCACCACCGACATTGTGGGAAAAATTTCTCGACATGGCAAGATCCTTCAAAAGAAAATTGGAAGACCGCATTAAAGAATTCTTTAACAAACTCTTCAGGTTACTCATCGGCCAATGATTAAAAATACTCAATTATTCATTCAACATACCTAAGATTTTGATCATGTTCGATTGTTTTTATGTAAAATTGACGTGACCATTATTACAATAAAAACAAGCGAGATAAAGATTTTTACAAATATTCATATTTTTCAAATCGTATTAAAAGTAGTCTTTTTGTTTATTGTTGCTATAAAAAGAAAACAATTCGCTTTAATTCAATACGTCGAATTAAACGCAATACTTTTATAACAATCACGCCTATGTGAAGACATGACAAAACATAATAGCAAATGAATTGATAAGATTCCTTTATTAAACTCTTAGTTTTTCCTAAAATCTCAAGTTATCTTTTAATTCAAGAGAAAAATACATGATATTTATATAAGTTAAAATACTAATAATAAATATAACTAAAAATAGTCCTCATAATTGTGTCATAAGTAAATTTAATTACATCACAAATTGCAACTCAATTGTGCCATTTTTTTAATTGCAGTATCTATCTTTAATAAATAATAATAAATATAAAAAATATAGTTAACATTACTAAATAAAACTATAACTAATAAATAAAATAAATATAGATAATATAAAATATTACCCACTTACTAATTGTTCATTCATGATATTTCATATTGATATTTTACTGGATTCACTATCAGAGACATTGGCGGTGGTGGTATTGGCTTTAACTTTTGGCTTTAGCTTTGACGATGACATTGGCTTTTTTTTTTGGCTTTTTTTTTGGCATTGGCATTGGCTTTGGCAGTGGTACTGGTGCTGGTGCTGGTGCTGGCGCAGGCATTGATATCGGCTTTTTTTTTTAGCTTTGGCATTGTATTAATATGATGCAATTACCATAATATAACAAACAAACAAAATGTTTATATTTTTAATAAGATTGATATATAAAAAGCATTTAAAAATATTATATTATTACAAATATTATTTATAATTATAAATAAAAATTATTTAAAGTAAAAGTTAATATTTTGAAAGTAACAATTATTAAAAATCGAAGGCTTTTCTTTTACTACTATTATGAAAAACATATTAATTGATAAATCTTGTGATTCAAGATTTGTAATTTGAGAAGTTTGTAATAGTTTCTTATTGTAATCTTGAATTTGTTATACAGGCTCATAAATTCTTTGATTAATATTACAAAATATTCATTTTTTGTTGATAATTTAGCATTTTATATTTTTGTACTGTATTAACATTTTGATTAAAGCTTTAAACGGTTCAGATTAATCTGAAAATTTTCGGTTCAGATCAACTTCGGTTTAGTTTCAGATTGCAAAAATTTCAATCCAAAAATTTTCAGTTCAGTTCGGATTTTTTTTGGATTATAAATCTAATTCAAACTGAAAAAATCTGAACTGAACCGAAAATTTTGGATTAATCCGAAATTTCAGATCATATAGAATGATGAAATTATCGTTCCAAATGAATGATAAGAAAATCGTTCAATTGGAACGATCAAATTATCGTTCTAAACGAATGATAAAAGAATCGTTCAATTGGAACGATTGAAGTTATCATTTTAAATGAATGATAAAAGAATCGTTCAATTGGAATGATCAAATTATCATTCCAAACGAACGATAAAAGAATCGTTCATTTGGAATGATGAAATTATCATTCCAAACGAATAATAAAAGAATCGTTCGATTGGAACAATTAAATTATCATTCTAAACAAATGATAAAAGAATCGTTCAATTAGAATGATCAAATTATCATTCCAAACGAATGATAAAAGAATCGTTCGATTGAAATAATCAAATTATCGTTCCAAACGAATGATAAAAAAATCATTCAATTAGAATGATCAAATTATCGTTTTAAACAAACGATAAAAGAATTGTTCATTTGGAACGATTGAAGTTATTGTTCCAAACGAACGATAAGAAAATCGTTCGATTAGAATGATCAAATTATCGTTCTAAATGAACAATAACAGAATCGTTCAATTGAAACAATTAAATTATCATTTCAAACGAACGATAAAAGAATCGTTTATTTGGATCAATTGAAGTTATCATTCTAAATGAACGATAAAAAATCGTTCAATTGAAACAATTAAATTATTGTTCTAATCGAATGATAAAAAATCATTCATTTGAAATGATTGAATTTATCATTCTAAACGAATGATAAGAAAATCGTTTGATTGAAATGATTAAATTATTGTTCTAAAAGAATAACAAAAGGATCATTTCAAATAATCTGAAATTTTAGATTAATCCAAAATTTTCGGTTCAGTTCAGATTTTTATCGGTTTACGGTTCAGTTTAGTTTTAAATTGGCATTTTTAAGATTTATAATCTGAACTGAACCGAACTGAAATTTTCAGTTCAGTTTCAGATTAGCCCATAATCCAGACTGAACCAAACTGTTCAGAGCATTAATTTTGATATTTAATAATATTTATAATAATTTGTTCTTCTATATTTACATCTTATATTAGTTGTGCTAATATTTTTTGTTCAGAATGATTAGTTAATAAGCTATCAATTTTAATACCAATTTCACGAATAAGATCCTTCATAAATTTAGATAGTGAATTCTTATCAATATATTATTTATACAATCAACTCTTATTATAGTCACATATTTGAGATATCTTATATTCAATAACTATAATAAAATGTGATTATAAATAAAAAAATTTTTTTTTAATAGTAAAATATAAATAAAAAACTATAAAAAAATATATAATATATCAATTTTATTAATTAATAGACATGTTATTTATTATATTATATATATAATATTAAAATGTTTTAATTAGAAGGAAAAAAATTTCAATTGACTTTTGTTGTAAAGATGTAATATAATGCACTTTTAAATCTAAAATATAATGTCTAAAAACTTTAAAATCATCTATTTTAAACCCATTATCGATAGGTAATTATTCATAAAAGAGAATTACTTTTTTGATTACATCAAGTATTTTCTTTAGTAAAACTTTTAGAATTGGTTCCTCTTCATTATCAGTATCAGATGCTTCTTTATCATGATCTTGTACCATATCTATGATTTATTCATCAGTCAAAGTTCTTCAGTAGGTAAAGAAGTTTGATCATAATATAATTTACTAAACTATTTCAAATTTTATTGTCAATGAAAATTGTTAGAATTATATCTAAAATTTCATTAACAAGTACACCTAATTCTTGTTATATTTTTTCAGAATTAGAATTAGATACAATTTTAGTTTTACCCTAGCAATTGCATATAGTTTGCTATTTAACACTTTTTCAAGTTTTCACAATATAATCAATAGCTTTTTTAATATCCAATTTATTTCTATATTAAATAAATATTAGTAATTTTATACAAAAATAACAAACATAAAAAAAATAAAAAATACTTACTTGCGTATATTAGCATTTTGATCAAATTCTTCAATAAATGTCAAATATATAATTGCTTGTATTTGACCTATATTTAATAATTATACATAAATTTATTTAATAAAACTTAAATTATTGTTCAGATTCATAACAGTTTCTGTTTTTATTTTCAGTAAACAAATATACTATATCTTAAAATTTTAAATAATTCTGGTATTTATCAATTGAAGTTTTAATATTGTAGAGTTAAGAATTTACAGAACTAATATCATATGAAATTCTAATAAATAATTAAAGAAATATTTGATTAATAAAGATTTATGAATAAATATTTAACTGAAAACTAAAATATGGAACATAGATAAATTACTTATTAAAGGAAAAGAATAAATTACTTACTAAAGGAAAAAAATAAATTACTTATCGAAAGAACAAGGATAAATCAATCACCGAATGTTAAACAACTTCCAAATGAAGGAAACAAAAGAAATTTTAAAAAAGAAAATATGATATTATGAATTACATCATGAGAAAAACAGAAATAATAGAATTACTAGATTAATTAAGAAATAACAGAAATATTAGACGAAAATTACAAAAAATACAAAAATAATTAGGGATTTACAGAAATAGGAAATTAAGAATTTATAGAATTTACAGAAATGATCTAAATTAATTTTATATAAATAGGATAGAATTCTCTATATAAAATATAGATTATAACTCTATATACCTTAATAATGAATTAATAAAAGTTATTATACATAATTTAATGCTTAATTCTTAGTAAATTTATTAAATTATAAATAATAAAATTTGGAAATTATAAAGATATTTAGAAAATATCTTTTAATAAAATACTTATACCATAATTGCAACATTGAAAACCTCTTTAATATATTAAAGTTAATATTAGAAATCAACCTATTGTAATATAAAAATAGAAACTTATTGATAAACTGAAAACTAAGAAATCTTAAACGAATAAAAAAGAATAAAAGAAAATTAATTAATTAAGAATAAAAATAGACTAATAAAAAAAGATACAATTATACTGATAATACTGAATTATAGAAATAAAGAAAAAAAGAGATTACTGATAATTTGGATTTGATTGATAATAATAAAATAATTAAACAGAGGGTTCAACAACAAGGAATAAACAGAAGATAAATAAAGATGAAAATGATGATGATATTATGACAAATAAAAGATATAAAGAATAATTAGA
Organism: Funneliformis caledonium; assembly: GCA_910591825.1. Classification (NCBI taxonomy): domain Eukaryota; kingdom Fungi; phylum Glomeromycota; class Glomeromycetes; order Glomerales; family Glomeraceae; genus Funneliformis; species Funneliformis caledonium. The sequence continues at coordinate 12,425 of CAJVPQ010002060.1, forward strand.
AGATAAAGATATTGAATAATATAATTAAATGATAATATTACTGATATAGTATTTGAAGATTTTAAAGAATAAATAATATTAAAAATTTTGAAAACTAAAATTGGAAATAAAGAATTTAAGAAAATGACGATATTGAAATCATAAAAATAGAAATTAAAGAAATTATGAAATATTAGATTGATGAATTATACACTTTAGAATAACTTACCTTTATGAAAATAAGATTCTTAGATAAATAAAATTAATTTGTAAAATAAATTCTCTTGAATATGAGTGGCAGAAATAATTCAGAAAGGTATAACTCTTATTAAAGTTATCAAACTCTTAAAAATATTATATATTTATAAAATATGAGTTTTGCTACTTACAACATCATATTTGATGAAAGAAATATAATTCAGATAAACATTTTTCTAATAAAAATTACTTTAAAAATATTTTTCAAAGAAAATACATTCTCTTGAAAAGAATTACCTCTAAAATATTTTTTTAAAAAATATAAACTAATAAGTTGAGCTGCAGCATAAGCTAAATCATGATACAAGTCAGCTTATCTGATATATTGGTAAGTTTAATGCAATCTTTTTTTACTTCATTACCTTTCCTATTTAATAAACTATAACTTTTTTATTTACAATTATTTATTTCATCATCTTCTAGATTCTTTAGATTTATCATTAGTAAAATCATTATTAAAATCATCTTCATAATTATCATCATCATCATTATCACTTTCATTTTCATCAGAAGAAATAATGAATTTATATGATAAAGCATTATCAATAATTAAAATAATATGTTAGCCTTAAAGACAAAATTCACAATCTAATTCACTAACTCATCTATTAAAAATATCATGTTTTATCCATATCTTTTTATTTACTTTATACGTAACTGAAAGTCAAAAAATTTGAATGTTATAAAAAGCTTATAACTTTAAGAATCTGTCAATTACTAATAATTTAACTTATGATTTTCAGATGTATTTTATGCTATTATTACGATCACTCTAGTTTTATTCTATTAGTAAAAAATTAAAAAATTTTTTAGTAGTATACTACTATTAATATAAAAATAACAAATAATAACATTTAGTTAATCAATATTAATGATATATATAAATAGAAATAAAATAAGAACATAAGAAATTTTATTTTTTTAATTCTATTAATAGGTTTATATATGAGAGTTTAATTAGGAATTATATAAAAAAATAAATTAGTTTCATCAGCATTATAGATATTATCTAAGCTATATTATTATAAAATTCACTAAAGTTTTTCTCATTCTTAAAATAATGTTTCCAATAGAATATTTACTAATTTTCTATGTAATTTATAACATTAAAGTCATTTCTTTTCTTAAATCATATAATTTAATATTTAAAAAAGTATTTTTAAACACACCAAAATTATTTGCAAAAAAATAACTTTTTCTTTCAAAATTGTGTCTGAAATAAACATACAACTACTAAAAGCCTGACCAATCAAATTTTTAATATCTCATTAATTAGTAAAACTTTAACTTGACATAAACATTTAAAGTAGCATAATATTATTATCTTTTATTGCTAAAAAGATATTTTCTTTTTTAATATTTTAGATACTGTTGTTTAGTTCATATTTAAAGTCTAATACGTATTAAAAAAAGTTATTTCATTTTGAGTTTTATTAGGATTATTATTAGCATAATTACAAATTTCTTTACATTATAATTTAGTTAAAAAAGCGTATTTTCTTTTTATAGACTTTAAAAGTGGTATACTTTTAAAGTAATAATACGATTTTATTTTAAAGTAAAATATTGACCTTTTATTAGAAAATTAAATTACGTTATTTAAATTTATTAAAAATCTAAAAAATCTAGATTACAATATAAAATTTGTTGATTAAATAAATTTAATATTATTCCTAATCCATAATCTTGATTTTCTAGATTATCAACAATTTTTTTGATTATATAACTATTTAGTATTACTTATCTTAAATAATATTTTTAATGATAACATTATTTCTGATGTTAAATTAGAATAATAAAATTTGAATAGTTTTGCAAAATTTTAGTTAAAAATTACATAAATTTAAAAAAATTGTTAATTATTCAGAAATTTTTATATAGAATAACTGATAGTAAAATCAAAGATAAATCAAAAGTGAATTAGATATGATTATCTGAATATTATCATTAAAAATTGTATTTCCTTCTAATATGAAAAATTTGAAATTACGTAAATTTAGTAATTTTATCAAAATTATAATTATTAGATAATTTTGTAAATTGGATTATATATAATACGTAAATTAGAATTATAATTACAATTTGCAATTATTAAATAATTTGACTAAATAGAATTACTCATTATATACAAAATGTTTCAAATCTCTGATATATGTCAATATAATTTTATATAAATTTATAAGTATATTTTTCTTTTTCTTTAATTGTTAAAAAATTAAATTTAACAATTTTTAAATTTTCAATTTATTAAAATACTTAAACCAATCAATTTGGATAATAATAAAGTTAAATTATTGATCAATAAAAGAAACAAAAATAAAGAATATTGGTTTAATTTTTGGAAAATCAAAAGTTACTTTTTTAAAAAGACATTGCAAAAAAGATCAAATAAGAATTTAATATAGATATTATAGTGATATAATATCAAGCAAAATTTAAAGAGATGTAAAGTAAGTAAAATTCTAATTAAGAAAGTAAATGATCTAATTATATAAAATAAAAATTACAGTCAACTCTTGTGATAACGAACTCTATGTCCTAAACCTCAACTTCGCTATAAGGCTATAGTGAA
>CAJVPQ010002061.1:0-15228 GCA_910591825.1 Funneliformis caledonium
TATTAGATTCAAAAATAATTAACATAAAATCTTAAAAAGAAATTCAAGAAAGCTAAGTTTTTGTACATTTTTTCTTTACTTACTACCTTGCTTCCACTTTAAACACTTTTTTGAGACAGCAGTACTTTTGTCACAATTGTTACAACGTGAGTCTTTATCTTTTATTAATCTATTGACATCTATACTTTCGCATTTAATGCAAACGTCTGGGTAGATTTTAGTTGAGTAATAAGGTCTCTCAACTTGGGATAAACACGACCACGAGTCATTAATATAAACTTTTGAAAAAAGTTCATAAATAGAATTCTTCATATTATCAGATTCTTTCTCTGCATTATCAGACTTTCTTCCGCATTATCAGACTCTTCATCTGAATCTGAATCTGAATCTTCACGTTCATGTTTATTTTTGTTACAGTCATCCTTTTCATCTATCTCATTCTCTATATCATCTTGTATGTCTGATTTTTTTCGTGGTATGGTCATTGCAAAATCACAAGTATTATGAAAAAATATACCATAGGTGTATAAAATTGTATCTAAGAATTCTTGCAACATCATTTTGTCCTTTTCAGAAAGTTTCTTTGCGCTGAATAAAAGATACAGCTTCTCACATTTAATGCAATTTATAGTAATACTAACATTCTTTGCACGTGCAGCAGAAGGGCAAAATAGCATGGTATGTTTCACTTTTGTAGTTTTCATTTTGCCCTTTGTTTTTATCTTAGTATTCTTAAGCGAAGGTCTATGATCTTCTGTTGTTTGTTTATCATATAATTCTTCAAATGACTTGTAATGCAAGTCTTCTCCAGGTACTGGATCTGGAAGACAATGTAGTTGTTCAAAATCTTCTGACAAACAACGAGGAGGATGACAAATAGTACAAGCTGATTCACCACATTTTTTTATTAAAAAGAAGTAATGCCTTGACGTGCAACAGTGTTCTATGAACTCTTGTAGACGTAACTTTAAACAAAGATAAGTTAATCAAGTGGTCAAGATCTTCTTTGAATAACTCAATTAGTATTCTACTTACCCTCCATTTTATTTGTTCTGCAGTGTGATCTTTATAGGTAATACTATCATTCACAAGCTAAATCGTTTCCCAGAATCTCTCTATTTCCATTTCTGATGCTGCAGTAAATGTTTTGAAGGGATCATCTTTAAGAGACTGGCAATTAAACACATCACAAAGTAAACCAATTGGAGCTTAGAGACTTGCAATTAGGTCTCCCTTTAAGGTAAAATTTTCCTTAGCAATTTTGTGGATTTCATTCATTGTATCACATTTGCTCATTAATTTTTTTGACTGATCATTCATTTTAGTTCGCATCAAATCAACACTTTGTAACCCTAGGTTCAGAATTGACATAATATGTTCAACAGGGTTTTTCCATGAATGTTGTGATGGAATTCAAACAGCAATAAAATAATCAAGGTCTAACGCAAGAAAAAGACAAATATATGATAATTGAATATGAGCATATATGCATCAATGATCTGGTCTACCATCCGTATAGAGATACAACACAGGTTTATCAACAAGTTCTTCTTTAAGAAGTATGTTATACAGCTCTGTAGCATGGTAAATAGGTAAAGAAGGTTGAAAGATTGAATCTTTTAACCTAATGTATACTTTTCCTAAATAGAAATCGCTATTAATTGATTTAGGTATGTTATATATTATTGTTACATTCAGTATGATTCCCGTTTTAGTAAAATCATGATCTGCAACTGTAAATGTAGTATTCTTACTGACCACTACTTTTTTTCTCTCTCTACTGCAACAACTGAAAATCCAGATTCACTAACCTTACAATGATGTTTGTCATCTAAAAAGACCAAATTTGTGATTTCACTAAACTTTACAGCAAATTCTTTTTCATAGCGAAATAATGCTGATGCGTAATGAACATCTGGATGGTAAGCTCATAGCTGACGTGTTTGAATCATGAACTTTAGAGGTAAGTGATTGGTAAATTGTAAACTACTAAGTCTTGTTGGATTTTTCGGCCAAAATTGTAATCATAACCATTGTACACTAGGAATTGGTATTTCAGGTGGATACTCACGCTTAATCTGATGTAGAAAATTATTTACTGAGATTGCGGTCGTAAGATGTACGATTGTATCATACCTGCGTTTGTCCACAGCAATTATAGCATCTGCTGCTTTTCCTGTAAGAAATTAATCTGCAATTCTCCAGAAGATATCATATTTATTTATTCTTCCATTACTGTATTCACGTAAATTGATGGTAATATCTGAATCTCCAAGTTTCAGAATGAGTCTAATACGTTCATCAACTTTTGCTTCATTTTTAGTTTCAGCTGCAGAGATGTCACCCGTTAACATTCAGTAGATTGTTTGAAGTGCTGATGGCTTAGCTTTTAGAAGAAGCAGATCACATGTATGTAAATAATTTATTTGTATTGCTTGTATATGATAACGAGATGCATCAGCTTGCAATTTATTTACAATCCGCATATTCTTTTGCAACACTAATATTTCATTAGCTTGTTCGTCGATTTTCCAGATCGAGATTGTGTTAAAAGAATTATTTTCAGAATTAAATCGATATTCTTCAATCTTAAAAGGAAATGCATGAGATAAGCCCTGAATATAACGCATTCTTTGTCTATAATAAATTGTTTGTTAGTTAGATTTCTACACTAACAGTCTTAACAATATTATTTCTGCTACTCACACAGGATTAGTTGATAGGTATTCTTCAATATCAACTGGTTTCCATGACGATAAATCAGCGAACAAGTATTCAAGATAATAGTATTTGGCTTATCAGCAGGCGTGATCCAAATGTTTTGGTTATAAATTTTAATTGTTGTGACTTGGTCAACAATTCGTATAGGAGTTTCTGATGTATGATTCACAGCAGCAACATTACGTTAACGTTGCAGAAATCCTACATAATTTGAAATGGCAATGATGAAATTGTCAAATGCATTACGGAGCTAATTAAAATTTGTCATCAACATCCATGATGATGTAGCATGTGGAATAAGAGTTTGATAATATAGATTTAGTTCATTTGCATCAAAGGATTTTCACGATTGCTTGTATAATTCTGGGTTTGCACAGTCAAAAAACTCAAGGAAAAGTTTAGGTATGTAATAATTCTGCTTTTGAATTTCTAGTGATTACGCATATCAATATACCAAATCGTTTCAGTCAAGCTAATTATAAATTGTTTCCTTGTGTGTTTGTATATGATTGAGTGGACCATCTTCCACTATGACGCTGAATCCAATCAACTAGGTCATTACGCAGTTTTTGCTTACGATTTGACTTTTCTGATTGTAAAAAGGTTGGCAAGTGCAATTGGGTTTGGCATGTATTTTGCATTAGGATCATAAGGCTGTTTCACTGTGGTACTAAATTAGGAATTACGTCATTAGTTTTGAGTCAATAATGTATATTTTTTCCTATATTTGTCGTAAATTCCATAATACCACAATTAAGGATGACTTGAGTTGTAATTGCAGTTGGTGTCTTGCTTATTTTAACACAATCTATGATCTCAGAATTTGTTATAAAAATATTAGACTCAGAAGACAGTTCTCTAGTTATAAGTTTTTCAAAAAAATCCTTGGTTGTTATTTCATAAGGAATAGGATAGATATACCATCCATGAAGATTTTTTGACCCTTTAGTGATGTGAATATTTGCGAATGGCATTTTTTGCTGAATTACAATAAAAGATTTATTGAAAGCTTAAAGAAAAGATTGTTTTAACGTGTTTGTACCTCTTTTGAATTTATATAATCAAATTTGTTACGTGATTTTAATCTCTTTTAGAAGCGCAGTCAGGAAAGGAAAGTTATTTTTAGGGGCACAGTTAGAAAAGGGAAAGTCACTTTTAGGAACGCAGTTAGGAAAGGGAAAGGGAAAGTCGTTTTTAGGGATGCAGTCAGAAAAGGAAATCATTTAGAAGCATGGTTAGGAAAGGAATGCTAACGATCTTTAATTCTTTAAAAGTATAAATTCATGCAGAATTTAGTTAACTGAAGTCATTTAAATAAATAGAATTGGTTTATTGTGATAATATTATTGAATAGAATAGGTTAGATCAAACCATTCGAACATCATCTAAAAGATAATATCATTTAAGACAACAAACAAGATAATTATAATTGTATAATCATTTCATTAATAAGAAAATATTGAATTAACAACTTTACTTTTTTCTTTTTATTAAATTTGATTTAACTTTTTATTTTTGATAATACATGTAATAGTCTAATATATAAATGTGCAGAATAAAAAATATAAAATTTTAACTGGGTAGTCAGGTTATAAAACAATAAAAATATTTAAAAAATTTTTTTCTTTTAAAAGCAAAAATCTGGATGGCCGGGTCATACAAAGTTAACTTTAGATATGTAAACCAATTTTATTACTTTGTATCGCCTTATGGTTACTCTTTTATATTCGTATTTTTTAGATAATTTAAATAGATTATAGTATATTATTAATATGAATTATATATATAATCATCAAATGGTTGATGAAAATCATTGATTTTTCATGTATAATGAATGAAGTATTCCTGATAATGTTAAACAGCGAATCAAATTATTATATCATACTAGTATAGATGTTCTTACTATTCATATTATTTTAAAAGAAGAATTTGATGATTATATTACATGAGTATATAATAATATTTATAACTTTATTTATCAATTAGAAGATTCTGGATTTGAAAAAAAAAAGTTTAATGCTGAAGAATTTATAGAAATATTAAAGCAGGTTAAATATAATAATGAAGATTTTTATTATTATACTGATATTAATAATGATACAAAAAGATTAGAGCGTGTAATATAGGTGTTTTCTAAGTAGTGTATAAATTATAATAGATTTAATAATGTAGTGATATTTGATAATACTTATAAAACCAATCAGTTTCAAATGCCATTTAACATTTTTATAGGAGAAAATAATTATAAACATAGTATATGTTTTGCTAGTGCATTAATAATTGATGAAACTGAAGATAACTTTATATGTATATTTAGTAAATTTCTTGAAATGGTTAATCAACATGCGCTATTAGTTATTCTTACTAATAATAATTATACAATTGCAAATGCTTACACAAAATTTTATAACTAATTGATATAAAACAATATTTATATTAATGGTATTTAATAAAAAATATAATGAAAATTTTATGTGCAAAACTTGATTTAAATTGGTTAGCATTTATTAAGAAACTTTATAGATATTTTGCTAATGAAAAAATACATGATCTTTGACTTACTTTCTATCTGTCCATCTTTTGATTCCTGATTCAAATTCATTATACATATATCTATAATTGAATAATAGTTAAAATAAAAATAAAAATAAAATGGCACATAGTCCTGTATAATACTTCTTGATGACACACCTCTAAATATACAAATATGATAATTAATATAACAAATTCCTTCTTATACTTATAAATTTTTTTTACTAAAAATTATTAAGATATCTATTATAAGAACAGTTAAAAATGTGGGATGCAATATCCTTCATAAGTATTGATGACCATATGCTGATATATTGTTTTTAGGTATTCTTGAGTACTATTTTCACACAAAGGTCAAGAGACGTGTCATTATGCAATTATATTTCTTAAGATCAGAAGAGTTACTCTTAAATAATGTGGGCCTGTTAAGTGAACACCCATCACATTAATGCAGAATTATCTCAGTGGAATGGGTATGCGTATAATAAATAACATTAGCAAAACTGCCTGCTATCTTTAAAATATGACCTATTATTATTATATTAGCATTGCAGTTTCAATATGTAACAAATGAGCAGACTATTATTTTGTCTTGTAAGGGTAGTGTCAAGTATCTATAAGTGGCACTTTGTCAGTATGTTGTAGTTGCAGGCAAGGAGTTAAGCTTGTCAATATTGAGTGTGCTCTTAGCCTTGAGGTATTATTTTGGAAATGATCCTTTTCTAGGGATTGATGACAGGTATCTCATATCTTTGGCAGTATATAATGACCTTCCATCTCAGCTAACTAATTGTTTTACAAATATTAAGAAATATTTGGACAAGAAGGGGCTGATTTCCTGTAGTTTTGTGAAATAATTGACTGAATGGTAATGGATCCACCTTGTAGTCTATGAGTAAATTATTTTGGTAGGAATAAGTTAATGTTAAAGCATTTGAGGTCACATAAAAGTGCTGAAATCCAGTTATTGAAATACTTTGGGTTTTTGTAAGGCTATTTAACTAGCGGTAAGGCAGATAACTATTCCTTAACTTGCAGTTGTAGTGGCCATATATCAGTGGATAAACCTAATAGATCAATATCATTTAGAGACATCAGTAAAACATTGCTGAGTGCTTGCATGTGCCTATAGTAGAGGTGTGTTACTTTATAAAAAGTTTTGAGTGAAGGAGACAAGAGGGTATATCTCATGATAGATAGAGTTTTTTCTTTAGCAAATCTCTGAAGGGTCGTATAATACGATCTGCAAGTATTTCAAATAAGTGAGTCAGTTGTGTGCAGTACTCAATATGAGGTATTACAAAAATGTTGAACATATATATAAGTTATTTATCTGTCAGTTTTTTGGTAAACAAAGTGACCACTGTGAACTTTATGTCTTGGACAGCTTATTTGATGATAAACATCTTATTATATTTGAGCGAGATCCAAATTCTTAAGTATTTAATAGAATCTTTAGAACTAGTAGCAGTAATAGTATATGTGGAGCTATTAACATATATTTGGATAGTTTGGATTGTATTTGTGTTAGTCAACAGATCTGATTTTGATCAATTCACTTTAATGCTGTTTAAGTCATAAAAACTGTTGACGATATCTATAATTCTGTTGAGTTGTTGTTTAAATTTAGTGATTTATAGAGTATCGTTCATATATGCTAATACTAATATTTTACATGATCATTCTTCAAAGAAATTGAAGCGTATATTAGATTTCCATTTTGCTGACATGGTGTAGCCAAGGTCAGAGTTTTGCACTTACATAAGAGGATCATAATAAATACATCATAGAAGTGGTAATATAATTTCATCTTGATCAATACCTGAGAAAACTTTATATATATCTGTGATTCCATAAGAAGTAAAAACTTAGTTTTTCTTATGCATAAACATATTTAGTATAAAGAAAATAAATTCTTTAGGAAGCTTTAAGCATTCTAGCACTCTAACCATTATAAAAATATTAACACAGTCGTAAGTTTTTGACATATTTTGTAAAAGGACTCACAATTCTTTTTGTTAGAAAGTGCGTCATTTTTTATATTGTCAAAGATGTGCAAGAGTTCAAAGGTGAAGCAGAAAGGAAGTTCTGCGAAATTATATCCTTTAAGGATGTTGTGTTAGACAAAAACAGTTGAGAGTCGCGTATTAATAAGTTTTATAAGGGCTTTTCTTAGGCATTCCAGTAAGGTGATCAGTTTCATATTATTTAGGTCAAATTTCTAGGGTTTAGGTTTCAAATCGGATAAACATATGCCAAATTCTATCGATATGGAAGTGTTGTAATCAACAAAAATTCACATATTATATACCAAAAAATCTTTTTAGCTAAGGAGTCTAGGTGTTTAAGCATTTCATTCGAGATCTTAGATAGGCCAGATGCTCTGCTGTCAGTGAGAAAATTAATGATAGAATATCATTCTTCAGCTGAGAGTGGTAACATTAGATTATTGTATATACCAGAATCAATATCTTCTAGTAGACTGTATAAAGGGAGCAATTTATTAGGGATGCTTTTCAGTTTATGTGTGATACCTACCACTCTTTGGAAATGGTTATTAACAGTTTGTTTAACTAAGTGTTCATCTGTGAGAAGTTCTTGAGCATTTCTTGACAAACTTCTGTTTAATACGATTGTCTTCCTTATACAGTTTAATGCTGAATCAAATATATTTTTGGGATTGTTAGCATATGCATCTAAGCGCTGATTTAAATGTTTCTATATAAAGGCAAGTTTTTGTTCATTCTCGTGAAGTTTGATCTTACATAAGAGAACTTTGAGTAAAAGAACTGTGTCTAAGAGAAGGAGATCGACAAAATTAAATGGATAATCTGAGTGAAGGTACGCAGTGGTAAATGCGAGTGAGTTAACAATATTGCAAAAATCATCATATATTTGTATCCAATTTACAGGAAATGATTCACCTTGTTTGACTTTGAGAAGTAACTTTTTAAATTTGTGTAAGGTTTTTAGATGTAAATATAATTTTTTAAGGTCAGATGGTCTTGAATACTTGAATTGTCTTGGCGATTTTCTGAGTGGTATGCAATTTTCAGCCGCTTTAATCAAAAGATCTTGAAAGAGATCCCAGTGTTTATTGAGCAAAAAGTGTGTCTAATACTTCTCCTGATTAATTGTTTTAGTTGGACTACTATTTAATAGTGCATTGAGTTTATTTTCGAATTTGCTCTATAGGTCCTTGTTCATTTTATCGAAATTGAAACTAATTTTTCTGGGTATTTTGCGTTTGTTAAATTTGATGTCTAAGAAATTCATAATTATAGCGATGGCTACATAATGATCTGATATATTCATTTTAGATGCAACCGTATGACAATTTGAAATGTTAAGGGAAATTTCAGCAGAGGTCTAAATGTAATCTATTCTAGAAGAGACTTAGCTCAAAAAATAAGTGGGAAAGTCAATTCTATTTCAATCGTGTTTGATTATAAAAGCATCAAAAAGTGCCAGTCTATAAAAATCATCGAAGAGTTTTAGACTATTTGTGAGATTGTGTATTCTATCCATATCAGTATTAAAGTTTTTCAGGATGATCAAGTGAAAATTATTGATAATGGCTTCTTTGATCCATTTGTTATGAACCAGTTAGATTTCATTTCTCATTTTAAGATCAGCTAGTGGTAAGTAGTAATTTATAATATGAAGTTTTTGTTTATTTGCGAATTGTAAATCAACATGAATAACTCAATCGAGTTTGGTGTCATATTTGTAAACATGATAAGCAATCTTTTTGTTAAGTATTATTCTCACACTGAATGCGATATGTTATTTTGAGGTTAAACTAAATAATAATATAAAAGAAGGATGTGATGGATTAAAAATTTTTCATGTTGGGGTTTAAAGTTAGTTTCTTGAAGACCAATGATATCTAAATTATATGAAGAATATAATGATAAAAGGTGGTGTTGTTTGGCGATGTTAGTGAAAGATCGAATATTATGGGTTGTGAAGGAAAGTTTTAGCATATTAATGGAGGTTGTATTGGAGTTATCATTTGATAAGAGGAATTTATTGTTAATATCTGTAGGGACAGGAATCATAAAAATATATTTTTAAAATTGGAAAAGGCCCTTCAGAGCCTTTTCTACTTCCATATCATAATTAGTGTTAAGGATATATAATTTTGGTGTTTTGTTAATTTGAAGTAAGTTATTATGAATGAGAACTGCACAGAATGTATTGCAAGTGTTAACTAAGGTGTTGACTGTTTCAGTGAAATTCTTAAGGCATAGGTTTTGTGTGTCTGTGATCTCTGTGAGAGCTGCAATGGTTTGTTATTATTTACTAATGATTGACGTAAAAGCATCAACAATCAGGCTATTTCCGTATTGTTCTATATCGTAATCAGCCATTGTTTCTTCGTCAGAGAATCTGACTTTAATATTGAGTATTTATTCGATTATCTCTATTCATTTCATAGTAGAACTCAAGATAAGCGTGAGATCATCAAGTTTCTGAGTAAGTTGCAGGAAACTAGCTTTGATGAAGTCTTTAAAATCACTATCAGTGTCTTTCTCATATATAGAGCCTCCTGCTTTCATTCCTGCAGTGATGTCACGTGATTTGTGTTATTGTTGATGAAGTTGATTACCCTTTTGGCTTCAATTACTTTCTCCGTTCCATCTGAATCCAAAGAAGAAGAATTTTACTGGTATCATGTATATGATTAATAGCACTAAAATTGCGGATTTTGTTGTCCCCAAGGATCATATGAAAAAATATGGTAATGTTAAAAATCTAAGTCTCTATTTTTATTTTAAACTTGTTTGTTCCCTACGAACATATAAATATCGGTATAATTTGGATGTAACGATATTTTTCAAGAATTTCCGGACACATTGTTATATATCATAAAAATCAAAAATATATCATCTAAGCAATTTATAAATTTACCAAATAGTCTATTAGAGGCTCCTCTTTCTTTATTTTTTTCTTGCGATAATAAAAGTTAAAAATGTATTAACACGGACCAATTTTTTGGGACACAACGGAAACATATGGAAATTCTTTAATAATTGGAGATTTGCTATTAAAAACGAGTTACGTACATAGTAAATTATATGATCCGCAACGTTATTTTAATAGCAAAACCTCCCAATTGATGAGGTATTAATTTTTTTTCTTGTAATAACGCCCGCTTTGAATTTGGATATTGGAAAGTAATAAATTGAGAGATCGAACAAATTGATCCTAAAAAAAATTAAACTAAACATGTTGGTTCTATCAACCATACTAATTGACTTTCTTATTTGTTTAACTTTTCAAATTATCAAAACAAAAATATTTGTTCCCACACTTTTTTAGAACATACCTTACTCATTTAATAAATGGAGAAATTAATATAAAATAAATTGAAGTTATAATTTTTTTAAAAAAAGATGCAGTTTCCATATCGCATTTTATATTCAGTATTTATCAATGATAGACACACACAAATAGAATAGGGGTAGATAGAAAACCGGTTAATCGGTTTGATAAATTCCAAATCGGTTACTCATATATTATGATATATAATTTATTTTTATGGTTTTTTTTTTGTTTTATATTTATGGTTGCGGGCTTAGGAAAAAAAATTTTTTTACTTTCTTTTATTACTATTTAACTAAACTCTAAAGGAGTATTTAGATTACAAGTCAATTCTCACAATAATTCTCGTTTTTAGAGCCAAATATCAATTAAAAATGTCCGTTAAAGATAGAACGTCAGAATTTCATGCTGCAGTTGAGTCAATCCGTTCAAGGTCCTCAAGCGGTCATGGTGGCTTTCAAGCAAGACATAATTTAGAACATCGAAGGCCATTATTAGTTAGCAACAATAGTGGTAAACTAGTAAATGGTAGTAGTGGTGTTAATAAGAGTGAATTTGCAAGGATGGCGGCGGCGATAGGGAAGGATATTAACATTACAGCAGCTAAATTACAAAAATTGACAAAATGTAAGTAAATTTTTACTGATTTATTTTGTAATTTGTTACATTGTTCTAAATCAACTTTCATAATTGTAGTGGCTAAACGAAAAACACTTTTTGACGATCGGCCTGTTGAAATTAGTGTGAGTCTTTCAATTTTCAATTGAATAAATTCAAATAAATTTTTAATTCATTTGAAATCTAATTCTTTCTTAGGAATTGACTTATATAATTAAACAAGACATTGCAAAATTAAATAAACAAATAGCCCTACTTCAGCAATACGTTAGGGACCATAAAAAGAATAATAAACAGGCCGACGAACATTCCTCTAATGTTGTAGTTATGTTACAATCAAAACTAGCTAGTACTAGTATGAGTTTTAAGGATGTTTTGGAAATTCGAACTCAGGTAATTTTTTTTTTTTTTAAACAAAAGCCTAAGATGTTGGCTTTTCAACTATAAAAATGACAATAATTTATTAATGTATTTAATTTAGAATATGAAAGCGAGTAAGGATAGAAAAGAACAATTCATGTTTTCTTCAAATCATCAGGCTAATATACCAGCAGCTGATTCGCCATTATATAACACGCAAAGACGGAATGAACAACATAATGCAGACTTTCTTGCTCTTGATATGTCTTCAGGACAAGTTCAACAACAACAATTACAATATATCGATCAACAAGTAAAATTTTTATTGTTTTATTTATTTTTATTTTTTTTTTATTTTTTTTTTTTTAAGATATTTTAAAGTAAGTCATTAAATTTTGTTTTATATTTAAGGATAATTATATTGAAAGTCGTGCGACAGCGATCGAGTCCATTGAATCAACAATAGCTGAACTTGGTAACATTTTTCAACAATTGGCAACGATGGTTGCAGAACAGCGGGAAACTGTTCAAAGGTAATGCGAAATGAATATATATATAAAATTTTTGAAAAAATAAATCATTTATCTCAATATTAATTAATTTATCGTCTTCTTTTTCATTTTATATAGAATTGATGCCAATACAGATGACATACAAACTCATGTAGAGGGAGCACAAAAGGAATTATTGAAATATTATGCTAGTATTTCTTCCAATAGATGGTTAATGATTAAAATATTCGCAGTTATAATATTCTTTTTCTTGGTTTTCATTCTTGTAACTTAAGAATACTAAATTAACAGCTCTTTATTTTAAATTTAATATTAATGGTTTGGTTATATAATAATTCCTTTTCGTTTCGATTATTATTTATTCAATTTCTTAATATATTTCTTCATTTTCGAATACTAAAACAATTTGCCGCTAGACATTCACTAAACAAAAGTAATTATTATTTATAAAAATATAATTGGAACAGGGGCAAAAATTAAAAATATTAAGCATATTAAATGTAATTTCATTAATTATTTATAAATGTAATTTATTTCATTTATAATTTATAGACAAAGATGATCATTCTAAGTTCTTAATTCATCTAATTTTCTTAAACCTGTCATAACTTGTTCATAAACAGTAAAGATAATACCTCCTGAAAACTATAATGAAAAAAATTTTTTATCTTACAATTAATATAATAAATATAATTAGAAATATATATATATATATATATATATTTTTAAATATTTTAAATCTTCTAATTCTTACCAATAATCTACCTAATCTAGGAGTAGCACCTTTCCAAAAAGCAAAAAAACCTTCTTCTTTTAATACAGTCCAACCACAATGAAAACTATTTCTATATAATTCTTTTGCTTTTAAACCTTGCATTTTAGTTTTAATTACATCTAAAGGCATAGTAGAATAAACAGTTACTGTTCCTGCTATTGAACCTATACCAAATGTTACTAAAGCTGGTAAAGGTTGTCCTGGTGGTCCTGAATATTTTTGAAATTCCTGTTTAAGTGTAGAATAAGTTGAAAAACGTACTGCTTGATTTGCTCCTTGACGCATCATAACAGGGAATAATCCACGATAAATTCCTCCTAAACCTTCATTTGCTATAATTTTAGACACGCCTTGTACAAGTCCATTATATTGAGGTTTAGCTCGAGTTTGATCGTGAATTAATTTAGTTCTATATTAAAGTATGTTAAATATGTTAAAACATGAGAGAAAAACGTAAAAGGAAATATTATAAAATTTATCAAAAAAAAAAAAAAACTTAATTCATATCTTAATGTATTACTTTATCGTTTCGGTAGGAGTTACTACAGTTATAGCTTCAACCATTCCAGCACCCAGCCCAGCTAGTTAAAAATAATTATTAATAATGCGGAGAAATTATCTTTTTTAAAATTTATAATATTCTTTATATTACCAAGCATTGATCTAGGACCAGAGACTTTGCCATTCTCATCTTGTAATAATGTTTTTAGCTGATCATAAGTTAAGAAACGGACACCCGCTTTTGCCGCTGTTCCTATAACTAACGCGGATAATCCTTTATATAGACCTGAGACACCTTTATCTCGAACTGTGTATACTGCACAATCAATTGGACCTTTAAATCTCTAGTATAAATAAAAAGCAAAAACAAGTCATTTGAATTAACGGGAAAAGATGCAAATTATAATGCACTTATGTTTACCTTTGTTCCACTTGATCCATCTAATTGTAATTGAGTTTTCACAAATTCTGTTGGATACTACGCGATTTAAGTTATTTTTGGATATCAACAAAAATTAGAATAAAAATGATCACAATGATTTACTAAATCACATACTGTAATCGTTGCTTCTACACCACCAGCGATTAAACCGGAAAGCAGAGAATGAAGCACTTTATCTTTCTACAAAAAATAAAATAAAACAAAGAAACAAATTAACTAAAAAAAAAAAACTTATTTAATGAGCAATGCTTGGTAAAATCAGAGTTGGAAAATGGTCCTCAAATGACTTCCTCAAATGACATCATTTTTTTTATAAATTTCAAATCGAAATCATTTGAAAGATAGTAAAAGACTTTATAATTAACATCACTATTAGCAAATGAAAGTAAATAATACCTTTTTCTCGGTCATTATCTAGTATAATTGGTAATTATTATTTTAACGTTAAAAGAAACGTTGCATAAACTTCAAAAATGAGTTCTTAAATCGTAACCTTTTAAATAATACCTACCGAAACTAAGGTAAAAATGCGCGCGTTTTGCCTAAAGCAACTTTTTAATTGGTAACAAATGTAACAAATTATTATTGTAAGTAAAAAAAAAAAAAAAACGTAATGAATTCGAATCTAAATTTAATAATGATCGACGGATCATGCGATTGTATACATGAACTTTATTAATATAATTTTTACTTGGTAATTGAATGTGAAAATGTACATCTTTTGATTGTAGTTGAATTGAAAGTGTTCAGTATATTCAAATTGGATTTCTTTAACTACTTGCACCATGTAATAAAAAAACTTCTTTATGAGTATTATACTGAATAATAGGTTTTAATATATCGGCTTCTAAATTAAATCTTTTGTCTGTATTCTTTACTCTTGAAGTTTTAAAGTTTTTTATTTATTCGTATGTAGGAAAGTGAAAAAAAAAGGATAAAAAGAAAATGTTTAAAAGTATGTAGACAAAAAAAATCCATCGGTGTATACGTCATCACAATGTTCCATACTTCGTTCGGGTTATTCAGAGTTAAAATTTCTAGAAATTTATTCTCAATTAAATGTTTTAATTATAATTATCGTGTGATTCTTTATGAACGATAAAAGTTAGACAAGATATTCAAGTTGATCTACTATTTACAAATTTATTGATCTACAGACATTAAAGCAATTTGGTTTAATATAACAAAAGAAGTTAAAAGAAAAGATACTAAAATCATATTAGTTAAAACTGCCAAAAATATTCGATATGTCAATTTAAATTACATTAATTACATTTATATATTATATTGATCTATTTATATGAACCATATATTTAAAATAATATAATTTGTACTTAAAATATTTAAATAATTAATTTTATCTACAGTCCGCGACATAAATATCCGGAATTTTATCGGTAGCACGAAAAAAGCCCCTATACCGCCAATTTATGTCTGAC
>CAJVPQ010002062.1:0-15227 GCA_910591825.1 Funneliformis caledonium
CTTACGCCGTAATATTTGCATAAGTTTACAAATCGTAAATCTTACGCAATACTTCGCATTAAAAATATTCCTGATGTTGTAAAATTTTTCATAAAAAATATGAATTGAAAAATATTTATATAGATAAAGCAAGTTATCATAAATGATAAATTAAAAATATTATAATTTTAAGTATAAAAAAAAATAGCTAATTGATTAATTATTCATAATATTACTTTTTCTAATAATTAAGAAGATTAAAACTTTTGAAATTAGTTAAAATAAAAATAAGAAAATATTTATATTATAATAATAGAATAATATAATTGTTAAGTTTCTTTTATCTTTTTTATTATTGTAAGTTTTAGCTAATTAGAGATATTTAAAATTGTAAAGAGCCAAATTGCAAATTAGTTTATATTTAAACTTTTATTTATACAAAATATATTATTAAATGTATTAAATAAAAAATTAACCTATATATGTTATAATTATATTTTGAAGAAAATACTAAAAAGTCTGATAAAAATATACTATTAATTGATGATAAATCTAATTACTAAAGTAATTTTTTAAATTTTTACATTTTTATATTTTTAAATATATATGATACAATTTAGATAAAAAATAAAAAATTTTTTATTAACAAAATTTTGAGATTATAATCTTTTAATATTAATATTAAATTATTTAGTTTATTTTTTAGTTTTAATAAATATTAATTTATTTATAAAAAAATAATATTATTATATTACCTATAAATTATTAAATTATTTTATATTTATATTTAAGAATTTAAAAAATAGTAATTTTCTTAAAACTTTAAATCCAACAATTTCTTATTACATTATTATTTAAATTACTAATAATAAATAAAATACTTTCTTTATAATACTATTTTAATATTTTATATCTTTTATTACTTCAAAAAATAATATTATTATTATCATTAATTAAATAAATAAAAAATAATATAAATATTTTATCTGAAACTAAAAATAATATTATTTATTTTTAAACAAATTATTTAAGCAATATTTAATTAAAAAAAAGATCCAAAGTTTTTATAAATTAATAATAAAAATTTTTACCAATTATTATTCTTTATAAATTTATTATAAGAAAATAAATAATTTGTTAATATTATATGATTATTATAATTATCTATTATTATAATGTAGTATTATGTTTAGGTATAGGAGGAGAAAACGTGGATTTTTTACCTCTTTTTATATACATCCAATGTCAAGTAAATGACTCCTATTCTTATCACGTGATTTGATACCACATTACATAATTCGGGCCAGTATTATAATCTTACATCATTATGTCGCTTTTAAATTACTATCATATGCAAACATGTGCAAATACCAAAAAATTAACATTTTTATTCTTTCCTAAAAGAATTGAATTGAACTTGATTTGTTTAAAAAGAAAGATTTCCCACAGCAATAACTCGTTATAAATCTATCGTCATTGTTTATGTTTTCTTTGTTTTGTAAACGTCATATATAACGTCATGGAGATAACGAATTTAGCTTGGGCTTCAACATCGATTATTAAATTTTAACAATGGTAAAATATAAAAAAGTAATATAAACAAAGAAACCTATCAAAAATGTCAAATTTCGAACTCTACCAAATCTATGGTTACTCATTCCGCAGTATAATTGGAAATTTCATGTGACTTTGAAAAATTTTTTTTTTATCCAAGAAAGATCAAGTTCAATAAATGCTCATTCAAATCGGATAATTTTGTTCCAAATATTTCTGCACGGTTCCAATAATGCCTACTTAAAAAAATTTTCAAAGGAACATTTTAATATACTTCACCAAAAGAATGAATCCTAAAAAGTCAATAGATGTTGTGTAATTATGTTCCATTGAAATGCTAAATAATAATGAGATTAAAAGATATAAATTTGCTATTGTTGCCTATGCATTTTCTTTACACCTGACTTTAGTAATGTTATTTTTTTTTTTATTTTAAATAATATTTCTTGGGTTATAAAAGACAATGAACATTGTTACACGAATATCAAACAATGGAGTTATTACGTTTTTCATTTCAATGCTTACGGAAGAATTATTTAATTTAGCAATAAGAAGGTGACTGGTGTGGCAATTGCTTCATAAATTAGTTAATGTGGAAATTTTAATGGTTTTATCGTTTAGTTCACAATTGAAGAATAGAAAAGAATTACGTCTTTCCTTTCGGTTTCTCGATCTTCTTGCATGAACAAAACAATACGACTTTCTCAATTCAATTGTTAAGAACATTATTTATTGAGTTTTAAACCTTTTTTTTTTTTTCCTTTCTCTTGTTTAAATTCCCTCTTTTAGAATCTATTTACATACCCAAATTTGATAATATGATAAGTTACACACTCACACACAAAGACCGGAAAATTTACGGATTAAATTCAATAATAAAGAATTTCTTTATCTAACTTTGGTCAACAATAAACCTTCGTTTTAGGTAATATCTCGCATATCATTACTTATATAATTTGTTAATTCCTCCAGTATATTTTGATAATCAAGAGGAACTCCCGAACATTTTCCGTCATACAACAAATACATTGTTAAAAAAAAAAAAAATACGAAACATTAAACAAAACCTTAGTGCATTCAAAGGAGTAATTTTACGCCATAATTTATTATAATGTTTTGTGTAAATGTTTAGGATTCAATGACTCTTTTTTTTTTTTAGCCAACTTACATATCGATCATATGCCAAATAACTAATATATGATAAATATTATCCCTTTCATTGATGTATAACCATCACCCCCAAATAAAGCTTTATCCGCATGATATATGAACCCCAGGAGAAAATAAAATTTAAGATTAAGAAATATTTCAACCAAATTAATACTTGTACTTATTGTTAATGATTCCCGAAATTTTATTAACTATGTTACAATTCTAAATTTAGTTTTATTAAAACATCATGGCTAATTTGAAATCTCTTTAATCCATCTATGAACTACATTCACGTACAAGTTGATAACAGGTTTCATCATTGTACAATGGAAATAAAAAAAATTATTAGTTGAAACGAGGAAAAAAAAAAAAAAAAAACTTAAAAATGTACACTAAAAATTATCTATAATAAAAATCATTTATTTCCAAATAAAGAGTCGAAAAGATAATCAAGTTAAAATACCTTTCCATATACGTGAATGTGTGAAAAAAAAAAGGGTTAGTATTCCATTTCTTTTTCTCTTTTTGCTTATAAAAACAAAACTCTTGAAATTGACGCGTTCTTAATACTATTAGTTATACGCATTTAGTTCATTTATGCCACGGGTTCAATTTTTACAATCACGTGCAAAGATGATTCCAATATTCTTTGCTTCTTTTATTTATATAAAAAATTTTCATTATGTTACACGAACACAACAAACCTCCAATCCGCGAATAAATATCACTACACACAAGAAAAACAGATTAATATTTCCTTGACATACAAAATTAGAAAGTCATAATACCTTTTATTGAGGTGACCAAATACAGTAATATTAATATTAAATGTGTGATTATGCGGAATCGTTAATAACAAATATGATTAACATTATTATTATTTAATGTAATTCGTTAGTAGTAAATTTTGAATCCAATGATATAAAAGATACGAATGCATCATAGCTCGCGGTATAACAAATACCATAACCATCTTAAAGTAACCAATCTTTATTACTCAATCATTGAACCATTGAAGAAATTCCCTTAAAAAACTTTTTAACCTTTACCTTGTAATCCAATTTTAATTAACTGTTGTGAAAGAAAAAACGAAGGGCAACAATTTGAGTTAATTAATGCCTTTCCAAATCTGAAACATGTTTTACATATAACAAATAATTTTTAAAGAATTTTTATTTAAGCTTAATAGAATTTTTAAAAAAATTCTTTGTTATTTTTTTTTTTTTTTTTGTGATATATTATTATTTATCTAAACAACAATTAAATAGTATAAATTTTTTTGTTTAAAACCTTCCATATTTAGAAGTGAATATAAAAAAAAAATTAACATAAATAACGCTGTTCGATATTTTACAACCACAAAGTTCGTCACCCAATCAGAAAATGAACAAAAAAGTCACATTATGTTGGATTTCAAGCCACAAACGCTAAAAATAATTTGATGTCTAAATTTTGACAACAGAGTGTGAAATTACATTATAATGAATAATGCAAGTTGTATTGTTGTTGATTGAAATGCGCCTAAAAAAAAAAAAACTGTGGTAATTTTTTACATGAAACGAAATCGAAACTAAACCAAAAATCATTGTTTTGTAACCTCTCACGATTAATTTAAATGAAACCCAAAAATTGGGAATCGATTTGTACAACCGTCTTACGTAATTATAAAAGTGCTTGCGTCAATCTTGAATCAAGTAACATGGTGCCTTTTCCGTTTCATGTGATGTAATAACATAGGAAAACTAGTTTGAGATGATTGAAACTATTTTGTTATTTTTCAAACCATTTAAAAAAAAAAAGAAAAAAAAAAACGCGAAATTAAACGAGTTTCTTTTTTACGTTTTTCCCGTTACACGTGTAAATTAATTCCTTATTTACATACACCTTTGAATGAATACAGATAAAGCCTTATTATAAATCTATTTTTGACGACGATGATGAAATTCGCGGACTTGTTAAATGCCATTTTTAGTACATAAGAAAACAAAAGTCGAAAATTGGAAGCCCGTTGAATCGATAAAAAAGTAAAAAGGCTTTTTTTTCCTTAAACGAATAAGTCATTACCTTCTTATCAACGAACATCAAGATCTCATAAAACGCGTAATTGATAAAAGGACTTCATTCGAGGAATGGGTTTACCCCTAGATACATTAATAGATCCATTCATAAATTACATCTACGGTAATCTGTGCGTTATCAATTAATTAATCTTTTTTCACCACCATCATCATTAGAACGATAACATGATCCGTTTAAAAGGTCAGGTGCTCATGCCAAAATCAGAGGGTCATTGTATAAAATAAAATAAAAAAAAAGGTCATTCCATAATCATTATATTTGAATATAATCATTGTTGGCATCTCATCTATAATTACCTAAATATGTACTGCTATGCCATGTCATGTTATGTTCAAATTATGTGAATGAAATGAACTGGAGTTTTAATACTCAAAAAAATACTAATAGCGCGCAATAGCATGAATCGAAGATATTAATCGAAAACAATAGAACCAAATCGGGAAAAGACTGTTATTGAAAAAGAAAAGGAGTAAAATAAGTAAAATACACAAAAGTCCATAATTTGAAGGAAATAAGAGCATCCTTTCCTTAACGTTTTAAAATCTTGGCGCAATGTTTGATATTACCCGCTGAATATTTCCATTAATGGACATTTAGTAAATAAACATTTTAACTAATTTTTCCCTGGTAATCCAATATCGGTGGATAGCGAAGAATACTAAATTAAAAATCCAAACGTGGATTTCAAATATCGGCCCTGAGTTAAGGAAGGTGTGTTTTGGATTTTGCTTTGATGTCCTAAAATTGACAACTAAAAGATAAACAAACATCCGGAACAATAGGCCTCAATTCATTATCTCAGCTGACTTGTGTGACCATCCATTTTGGCGCGCCACTAACAACTCTGATTTTATATTTTTCATCGTACTATAATTAAAAGTTCTCATGTTTATTCTATAATTAGTGTTAGGGGGGATAGGATTATAACCTATCATCAATCATCCATATGGTCGATCAAAAATGCATTTCGGAAATAACTAATTAATTCTCAATTTAAAATCGACATAATAAACAATAAAGATGATTAGTTTTTGCTGGGGTAGTACATCAATTTTATAAACACGCTGCTTAAAATAAGCTCCGAATTTAGTTTGACTTTTTGTGCTCATGTCATTCGTTAGTTTAGTAAAAAAAAATATAAATATAAATATAAACTTGGGAGTCTCAAAACAAAAAAAAAAAAATTTTATTTTGTCTTCCACATATATCTAATGATTTCACTTTTCCGTCAATGATCGAATTTGTTAGGCTTTTTTACAATCGAGGGGATATATTTATATATATATATATATTTTATATAAACTTTTTCTAAACATATATATTTATAATTTTTTTTTTTTATATTATTTGATTTTAAAATATTTTGTTCGCCAAAATCGTAATTAACCATTGTTACCTTTTATGTAAAACAATAGTATCACATAAATAGGCATCGGTTCTTCCAAACTTTTTTATTATAAAGTGAGGGCGTGTATATATAACCCATAAATTAACCTTTTTCTTATCATCCTGGAAATTTTTTTTTTCTTTCTTTTATTGAAGAGGCTCTCTCTTTATTTATATATATATTTAGAATATTCGAAAAAAAAAGTAGAGTTTTTTTTTTTTTTTTTTTAAAAAAAAAAAATTTAATAATATACGTTATTCCTTATATCAAAAAAAAAATATTTTTACCATTTTTTTTTTGATCTTTTTTAACGACAAAAAAAAAAAAAAAAAGATAAGAATCAAGTATTTTCTTAATTGAAAAGAAAAAAAAATTTATTAGACATTTCTCGACTTACGCACGCTTCGTTATCACTAAATAAAATAATGGGTTTACCAATATTATCAAATCGTAAAAGAGTAATTTTGCCAATGTATAAACAAACAGATCATACTCCAGCATTTTACAAAGATCCTTTTACGAATAAATTAATCCCAACCGCTTATTTTCTAAAAAATTTAGATGAAATTGGTCCACAACACTGGCAAAATAATTTTACTTCCGATTTCTTACTAAGAGTCGTCAGGACGACTGAAATCGATTATTATTGTAATTATTTCATATCTTCGAGCGTAAACAACGAAAAGGGAAATGCAACTATAATAAATTGCAGTAATTCGACCGTTTCGGCTTCGGAAGCTGCTGAAATCACGAATTACTTTAATGTCATGTTATTCAATTACCAGCAACACCTTTATAGTATTTACCAATCACAGCAGCATCAACAACAACGACAACTATATAATTTTCATCAATCACTGCAACATCAACATCAACAACAACTGACCCCACCTGCTTCCCCTCCCACATCGCCCACGTCTCCTACATTCAATAAACATTCTTCTACTCCTTCTTCCTCAACGTATTATTTTTGGTCTCATACATTAGTATTGGCGACACAATCTGGCTTCTTCAATCAACTGCTAGGTCCAATAAATTCATCAGGCAATCGTCCTAAATATTCAAATACTTTAACAATTCCAATACCTTATCCTGAAGTTTTTGAACCCATACTACATTGGCTTTATCATCATGATGATGATGCTTGGTTAGATTTAATCAATACGGAAAATTTTCCTAAATTCTATGCTAATGTATCATTCTTAAAGTTAGGGAGAGAGGCTTATGATATACTGGATACCTTCATTGAAGAAGCTGAAGAAACTGGCGTTGATATTAATTTTGATGGTATAGTTGAATTATACTAAAGACATTAATTATTCGACAAGGAAGTTTGATGAATTGTAATTTGAGAAGTGTGAGAGGTTCTTCAGAAGTTTGATTTTGAAGACGCAAAATGTTGAAATCCTTTAGCAAAGGAAAAAAAATTTAACTAAAAAAAAATTTGATCATCTCTTAGCCACTGTAATTGATCAAAGAAGAAAAAAAAAAAAAAAGGATGAATTTCAATTATATGAGTTCGATAGTTTAGTTGGATGTGTGTTTGATTTTTTTTTTTTTTTGCTGGACGATAATGTAAAGGACATTGTGTGAACAAAAGAAAAGATTTTTAACAAAAGATTTGATCATTGAAGTGTTTCCATGATAAAAATTCTGTGAATTTGATTTATGGAATACGGTTTCATTGGTGAAAAAAAAAAATTTCAATAAAACATGAGAAAAACGACAAAAAAAGGAAAAAAAAAAAAAAATTTCAACGGCTAATTTTAACATAATAAAATCGAGATAAATAAGGTTTATATCGTTTTTATTTTTATTTATTATTATCATTATTTTAACTATCGTCCCTGGTATTGCAAAAGAAATGTAAATAATAAGAAATCAACACACATTTATGTTTTTAATTCACTCCCAAAATAACATGATATTATTCTTCGAATGATTCGAAATCATTAAATTAAGATTTTTTATCTTTTTGAATTACTTGAATTCTAGGAAAGAAGTTGCTGCGCTTTTGTTCGGCTTTCTTTACCTTTCCATTCACATAAACAAATTATTTATATTTATGTTTTACTATCTTATCTTTTATTATTATCATTATCATTATATTTTTATTTATTTATTTACCGTTTATTTCTTTTTATTCATTACGTTTATTTTTAAATTCGTTAAGACAAAAAATTATGAAAAAAACCACCTTTTTAAAAAAAATTCCTTATATTAAGCTTACATTCAGGGATTTTTTAATCCTTTTGCCATTATTTGAATATTTACCTCTTATTTCTTTAGTTTTTTGTCACCCTCTTTATATTGCGTGTGATAAGTGCCCAATTTACAATCACACACATGATCCCTTTCCCTTTTTTTCCATTTCTCTCTTTCTTTCTTTCTCAATTTATCCATTCATTTCCTTTAATATGATCGAAAAATTTTTATCATTTTTGGATTTTACGGTATTAGACTATACAGAGTGAATGAATGGTCTTTTGACAAATTGAAAAAGAAAGACGTGGAAAATGACTTTTTTTTTTTCAAGACTACGTGTGGTATATTTTATGTAAACTTTCAACTTATTTACTTTTCAATGTATCATAAATATACATTATTAGTACAAAACTATATTGTTATATATTATTATATATTATGACTTTTGATAAGTCTGAAGATGATTTTATTATGACCTTTCTCTTATAGTGAAAGTACTTACTTTTTCTTTTCTTTTTTTTTTTTTCTTTCGCTGTAAATTTTCTCGCTTGTTTTCTTATTATTTATTTATTTTTTAAATATATTTTAGCCCTTTTGTTTTGATTCTCCTACAGTAAATATCTTCAGAAAAAAAAATTTAGATAATTTTTTTCTTGAAATAAAATATTGTGATCAAAATTTTTGATAAAATAAAAATTAATTCGCAGAAAATAATTGATATCATACAAGTTTTCAATTTTTATTTTCTTTATCTTCTGCATTAATATTTTGCATCGAATTTCTTGCAAAGTAAATAATGATTTTCAAATTCCATATTACAGATTTTTCTTTAATCCTAGTTTTCAGAATATACATACAGTTAAAATATCCAAATGCAAAGCACTTATACATATTTGTTCCAAATAAATATTTCAGATATTCTATATAATTATTTCAGATTATAACCATTTTAGATATCTTAAATATTACTGATTTAATTTATTATTTTTATTTTAAATAGCAAATTTAAAAATTACTTATTTTTATATAACTTTTATTTTGTAAAAAAATTTTAAGCAAATTTTATATTGTAAATTATTGTAATATATATTTTTATATAATGTAATAAATCTTTTTACATTTAAATTTAATATGTAATTTTAGTAATCTTAAAGCCTCTAATAATATAATAATTAATTATAAAATCAAATACTTATTTAGAAATCTGAAAGTGATCAAAATTGATTATCTAAACCTATTTTAAATTTGATAATCATGCTATTAATTGATTATATATTAATATTATTAATATTTGTAAAATTTTTCAAAATACTTTCAAACTTCAAAAATATTGTAAATAATATTTATTAAAAAAGCGTTAATTTTACTAAGACAGATTTGTCATGATATTTAATACCTAAATTTTTTAAATTTAGAAGAATGTTATAAATTAAGAGGTATAAACATAATAATAGATAGTCAGTAAATCTTTCTCTTTATATTGTTTAAAAATAAAGTATCTGATTTTTTGAAAAAGATCATGATTTGAAAAAAGTTTTTTATATGCAGCTTGAATTTTTAGGTTTTATTTTCATTATTAAAGATATATTATTATCTATATATTCTAATTGATTTCTAAAAATTGAAAATAATATATTTCAAATATTTAAGATAAAATTATTGTGTTTACTTTAATATTTCATTTTAAGTTAAAATTCAAAAAAAAAATCAGAATATTTTTTCTATTCTAATATTTCACATACTTTTGATAATAATTTTATTTTAACCATTAAGGTCTAGTTATTAAGTTCAATAGTTTAAATGTAATAGTTTGCATTTTTTCAAGATATTTTTTCAGAATTTCTTAATATTTAATTATTAATAAAAATAAAAGTGTAAACATAAGTTTTTTTAAATTTCTTTATAGGCGTATTGTAATAATAGTTAATATTTTAATTATCTTAAAAAAATAAATAATAAAATTGCTAAATATATTAAATTACTTATATTTTAAAAATTATTATAGAGCTCATTAAGCTTATAAAGTAATTTAAAATCTTCAGGTTGTTGTTTGCTAATATATTTATAAATTTATATAATGAATTAATTTTATTATCAATAAGTAAATAAAGTCTTCAGTTTTTAAATATTTTATTTTATCATTGATATTAGACAGATATTTCAGTGAAGTTTTAAAATAATTATTATTGAGATTATTATGATTGTTTTATTTGTCAACTTGTATATTATTAATAACTGAAAAAGTTCTCAATAAATCTCTTGAAGAATATTTTAAATAAACAGGTAAAATCAAATAAGATTAATCTTTTAAATAAACAGGTAAAAATATAAGAAATATCAATCTTTTCTGATTAAATGTCATTTTAGCTAAAGGTAATATTAAATTAATCATTTTCTTTTAAAAAGTATTTTTTATTATTAATTTTTATGAATAGTTTTCTATATAAATAAAGTTAAGATTAGTTAAAAGAATAAATTATATAAAATATTAAATTTCTTGATTAATTACTATTTGAAAACTTTTGCGAAAATTTATTTTTAATACTTTGAGAGTTTTGAAAGTTTTGAGAAGTTTTTTGATAATATAAAATTCTAAAAATATCTTATATAACTTAAATTATTTTTTTTTAGTTTCTAATATGACTATAAGTTCAGCTAATTTATCAACAGGTAATATCAAATTAGATCCTAAATTATGATGATTTTACTTACTTACTACTTATTATAGTCTATTTCAACCATGCTAAATGTATTTGATAACTAGCCTAATAGGTATCATGTCTAAAATAAGATTTTAACTGAAGGTCTCTATAGACTAATAGGTAGTATTCTAGTATTATTAGGTATTCAGCTATATTATTAGATAGAGGTCTAAGGAATGATCAAATTCATCATATTATCAAATAACTTAAGAATTGAGTTTAATCTTTCTTTCTAGCATAAGGCCTAGATATATAATAGCTGAAAAAAGTGTAAAATTAAATACTTAAAATTTATAACTTATGCTATTATTTCATATATCTATCATTAAATATTACCTTAAGACTAATTCTAAGTAAATGATACAGTATTTGCCAATTACAATTCAACCCCTATTACATCATAGATTTCATCTTTCATAATGATTCTAATAAGTCCAGTAACTATAACTTTATCTATAAATAGAAAGACTTGAGATTAATATTATTATATAGATAACTTTAAAGGTTAACATATTTTATAAATTCATAATTTATTCATATGTATAGTTTGTATACATTCTATAAAATTCAATCTTGAAATTTAACTAGTAAAATCTGCAGTAAATTAATATTACAATTCTACACTTAGTTAATTTTAAACTAGGATTTATTGCAATATAATATATAATAGAGACTTGTATCTTTTAGCATAAGCTAAGGATTATAGATGAGAGACGAAACCCTTTAATAACAGTCAAAACTTAGACAAAATTATATTAAAATTATAATATGGAATACAACGAAATCCATTTGATATGATAAAAGCTAAACTATCAAAACTATATTAAAAACATAGAAAAGAATATGATGAAATTATTTTGAGAAAATTTCAGTAGGCATCTATACCAAGAATATAAACCCTTTATATAACTTAGATTATTTTTTTTAATGATATAATACTATCATAAATTTATTAAACATGTTATAAAAATTATAAATAATAAAATAGAAGTAAAAAATAATAAAAATAAATTATGATTATTTCTCGTAACTATAAGAAAAATTACTAAATCTATAAATAATGATTGAATTATCACTAAAAAATTCAAATAATACATCAGTATCAAATTAAAAATTTGAACTAAAATACTAGTCGAAATAGTCCAAATTGGCTAAAAATCAGATTGCCAATTTTAGGCTGATTTTGATATTATTTACAGCTGATTTGCCATATTTTCTGATTGGTACAAACAGGTGCTGATAGATGCTAATTGATCCTAATCAGACATGGCTATTCAGAACTTAAATTCAACCATAAATCAGCCTAAAACTGGACTCAATTCGGTAATAATTCAGATGCTGATAGACACTAATAACTCTAATCAGACATAGCCATTCAGCATCAATTTAGAACTTAAATAATCATAAATCAGCCTAAAATTGGCCTCAATTCAGCAACAATTCAGATGCTGATCAACTCAAATCGGATAAGCAATTCAGCATTAATAATCAGTACATTTTATTTATTAAATTTATTAAATATTAAAATTTTATTAATAATAAAAACCTAATATAAATTTGCAAAAATATAACAAAATATCACTAAAATCTACTGATTAATTTCCTATTAAAAATAGAATAATAAAATAATAAAATATGATCTATTTCCTCCCAAAATCCTCTTAAATCATCTTAAATATAGATAAATAAATAATATATAATAAAAATATAATCCATTCCTTTCAAAATTGCCCAAAAAATGTAAAAATAATAAATATAAAATGTAAAAAATAGAAAAATCAATCCAAAATTATCCTAAAAAATGTAGATAATTATTAAAATCAACCTGTTCCCACTCTAAATCGCTAAAAAAAATGTAAAGATAATTATAAAAAATTGTCCTGTTCCCACCTAAATCACCTGAAAAAAACATAAAGATAATAATAAAAAATTAACGTATTCCCACCCCAAATTACCCAAAAAAATGTAAAAATAATTATTAAAATCAACCCATTTTTACTCCAAATCACTCAAAAAAACATAAAAAATAATTATTAAAATCGACCTATTCCCAGCCAAATCGCCTGAAAAAAAATATAAAGATAATTATTAAAATTGACCTATTCCCACCCAAATCATCTGAAAAAAATGTAAAAATAATTATTAAAATTGACGCATTCTCACCTAAATCACCTGAAAAAAAGTAAAGATAATTATTAAAATTGACCTGTTCTCACCCAAATCGTCTGAAAAAAAAACATAAAGATAATTATTAAAATTGACCTGTTCTCACCCAAATCACCTAAAAAAATATAAAGATAATAATAAAAAATTGATCCAAATTACCCAAATTGTCCAAAAAAAATGTAAAGATAATTATTAAAATTGACCCGTTTCCACTCAAATTGTCTAAAAAAAACGTAAAGATAATAATAAAAAATCGATCCAAATCACCCAAATCGCCAAAAAAAACATAAAGATAATAATAAAAAATTGACTCAAATCACCTAAAATCGTAAAGATAATTATTAAAATCGACCTGTTTCCTAAATCACCTAAAAAAACGTAAAAATAATAATTAATAAAATCGACCTAAATCATCTAAAAAAAACATAAAGATAATAATTAATAAAATCGATCTAAATCACCTGAAAAAAACATAAAGATAATTATTAAAATTGACCTGTTCCTATCTAAAATCGCTTAAAATTTATCATTTGCCATCATTCATTACAGGATCGTCTTCACTTTCTTTAACAGCGAATGAAATCCCTTTTCTGATTTCAGTATATTCCTCAGTTTCTGTTACATATTCTTCTGCAGTTATAACTCCTGCTTTGACCTCAATATCATAGATCACATCAGGTTGTGCTTTATATGACCACTTTAGAGCATTATAGGGATGTGGCCAGTCATAATGCTGCACATCATCATTGTATTTTATTTTTCGTTGAATTTGAGATGATGATGTTGCAGCAGCACAAGAATCGAGTACTTTTCTCAGTAAATTTTTTAGCTAAAAGAAGAAAATAATTAGTGGAATATATTAAATAAATTCAAAATATGCTAAATTAGATAAAGAAAATAATAAACCTCGGCCGATTGTTAAGAATAGTTATATACAGCAATAACAGATCTTTGACAATTTTTTTTATCCGTTTCGCTGATTTCTAGTGAATAATATAGGCGATCACTGAGAATTCAGATTAAAAGTTGCCTTTCGTATTTCGCAATTCATTGATCGTTTTCTTTAAACAAATACTTTACCGCCTTTACTCACTGAGCTGTTTTCTAATAAATAATAAATGATATTAAATTATTGATTCAAATAGACCCAAATTTGGAATATATACTATTTGCTTACTTTATGTACTCGATTATTATTATAAATTTGTCACAGCTCCGAAGGGCCCTTTCTGCATTTTTTAATTCTTCAAGCTGTCTGATGTAACTTATGAAGGGTTTTCAGCTAGTTCGTAAATTGATCAACAGAAGGCTGAAAATTTGAAACTAAGGACTTTTGTAATTCTAGAATCAGACTATGATATAATGTGGCATTTTTCTCACTATTGAAAGGTTCGTCATAGTTTAAATTGTCCTTTGAGCTGACAGTTTTCAAAATCGCCTTCATTTCGGCCTAAATACAAAAAGCAGGAAAAAAATCAGCTAAAATTTAAATTATTTAGACATAAATTCAAACATACCCTGGCTCCTTTTATATTAGCCTCTTCAGTTATCGAATTATTATTATCCTCAGAATTGTTTTATGTTGATTTCAATTCATTATCAGTACAATGCACTGGCTTTTTTCTCTTTAATTTTGATGACAATTTTCTGATTTTTCTTCATTTTGTAGGAGAACCAATATCAGACTGCTTTAATGATTTTAGCAGTCGTAATCTCTCAAAACGGTCAAGTCTTAAATATTAAAAAAGAAAAATTAGTTATTGTAAATATAGAATATTAATATATAAATTTTTACCTCTCCATTAAATCGTCATTTTTCTTACTGAATTCATTATTTATTTTGGCAAGAAATCAGTTTTCTCTTAAGAGATCGGAATTTTGTCACTCCAATTTCTTGATTCTTTTGGTAAATTTAGCAAGTTTTTATTTTAACATTCGATTCTCTATGTAGGAATAAGGAAAATATATTGTTAATTATAAAATAATGAATGGAAATAAATCAA
>CAJVPQ010002063.1:0-15224 GCA_910591825.1 Funneliformis caledonium
TAATGATTCAAAAAAAATATCAAGTTCTTGGTAAATTTCAACAATGAGGCATCTATCTAAAAATCATATGACTGAAAATTCTAAGATAATGTCTGAAAATATTTTTTTTCTACTATCAAAGTGTATACAAAAGTAGGTCATGACCAATATGAATACTATGAAAGATCTTAGCTCAGGCTATCGTCTTGGTAGTGCCTATGAAATAGAGCTTGAGAGGCATTGCGCATTAGTAGCAAATCTGTTGCTGATCTTGCTAATGAATATAGAAACCTGCAGGACGTATGTTTAAAGCGAAAAAAGGAATTTCAGCAAAGCTATGCTGATATTGGTAATAAGATTAGTCAGTTAAATGCGTACAGTACTAAATTTAGATCCCAACTTATTTCTGAACGGAAGTTTCATTCTGAGAGTCAATGTGAGCTTGAAGCCAAATATACTGCCGAAATCTAATCGCTTAAATCAAATATTAAAATACTAAAGAGAGAGGTAACTTTAGCTCAGAAAGCTTCGTCTGCTGACAAGGTCACAATTCTTTCTCTTAAAGCTAAAATATGAGAATTGGAAGGTAAGTTGAATGAATGACTTAGAACTAGAACAGGTGTTTCATGATTTGGATGCAGTGAAAGGAGTGGTAGAAGAGCCAGTCCAAATAAACTTATCTAACCCTAAAGAAATCAATTCTCTTAGGCTTGAATTAGAACGGGTAAAGGAGAATCTAGATTCAAAAAATTATGAAATAGAATGTATTGTTAACGTGCAAACTTTTCAGATTGCAACTGTTAGACGCGGTATCAGAGGGTTGACTCTTTTATAGTTCACGTAATAACTCCAGTCAGTTTTATGCTAATCTTGGCTAATTTACTACCAATTTATAAGTTTAAATCAAGTTTATTAGACGCGAGCAGCTTCAGTCACGAGTTACGAGTTTTCACAGTAAATTGGAGAAGAGTTTAAGATACGAGGTGAGAAATAAGAAATACTTTATTGAGATGAAAAGAAATAATAAGATAATGAGATATAAGAGAAATAAGAAATGGAGGCACACAAGGTGAAGAGTAGCGTTACACTATCTTTTATGAGAGAGGAGTTCTATACAGCCGTCAGTTCTATCTTTTTAGTGAACAAAAGAGGTTGTATTTATATCTATTCTATTACATTTTGACATATCTAATATATTAACTATGTTAACTATATCAACTATATTAATTATATTAACTATGTTAGACATATCTGATATGTTAGACATATTAGCTATATTAAACATGTTAAACATGTTACATATATTTGACATTATTGACATTTGTACTTCGCCACACAATAGTTGATCTATGATCGTTAAGATCGACACCGAATCACAGTATAGAAAAAGGGATAGAAGCGACACATGGGATAACCAGTCAGAAAATAGATGCTTTGTCTTTGACGTGATTAAACTTAACAAAGGAAAATTCTCATCTTCAAGAGATAATCTCAGAGAAAAATAAGGAAATAAAAGATCTCTCTAACCCCCACCCCCACCTATAAATGATTTGATGCAAAAGCTACCAGCTTGGCTCAATGATAATTTAAGACCCCTCGTTCATGAGTGTGGTCTTGAAGATAAAGTTATGGAACTCGATAAAAGTTTTTCTAGAGAAAATATATTAGAGGCTTTGCAAGAGCTATTACTCCGGAAAGGGGTTGCGAAGCAATTGGGTAGTGTAGAAGTGGTGCCATCATCTCAAGTAATGCTTCTAGCGGGTTCCTTTAGAATCACACCGGCTATCCTTACCGTTGAAAGTTTCTTAATGTCATATGTCATATTTATCTTATTTCTTCTTGCAGTTATATGGATTATTAGGAAAAAAATTTAGAATTCGTGGAGTACGAACTCAAGAGAAAAAATCTTCTGAATTATAAAATATCCTTAAATAAAAATCAGAGTTATGAATTTCCAATCCGATACGCAGAAGAATCAAAAGACAGGACTACCTCCTATGAAACTTTACCTTATAGATATGAATAAGATCACAAAGTACGAATCATTCCTGAATTCAGCTGTATTTTAAAGATTTGTCCTATCTATATCTAATTAATAAGAGGTCATCAGATAGTCTTCGGATATCAATAACCACAAAGTGCTTTTTTATTACCTCATAAATTTTTTTTGCTAGAGACTCATAATCATCATACATATCTTAAGAATTCATTTTATACTATCTAATGTTTCACATCCACGATGCAATGAAATATATTTAAAATTTTCACGTATATTTTGATGGATTTCATAAAAATGTTGGGCTATATAAATTGAGCTAATTCCTTCATGTCCACCTGATCTAAAAAAAGGAATAATTTTTAGCTGAGTTGTCAAAGGTTCTCTAGCAAGATCATCAAAGACTATAACAGTAGATTGGCCAGTTCTTTTGAAAGATGTAATATTAGGTAGTTCTTCAGGCGCAATCAGCTTGAATCTCACATTTTCATACCATGGAGCTTGCTTATCTATGGCTATAAATTCATAAAAATATTATACTGCTTCCCATAGCTCTTCATCTTGATGTTGCGCAATAACAATTAGATCATCACACAGAATATACCTTTCATCAAAATTTTTGCTCTCACCTTTTGGTATTTTATGACCACGCTTTTCATCAGACATCCATAGATAAATTTTTGAATATTTACTTCCTAGAAGTAGATATACTACCATACACGTCTTTCCAGACTCAGAGATGCCTGCAACTTCTAGTCTAAATGGAAGTTTAGGAGCGAATGGATTCTGTTTTTTCAAAGGTATAGTTTCATCTAATTTGTATAGTTCATAATACTCTATAGTATTTTGAAAAGTAGGATATTTATTCAAGAAACATATTTTGTTAATTGCAAGAAAAAAAGTATCTCAGTTAATAAGTAGAATTTTACTTCATGGATACTTACTTTTTTTCATAATTATAAAAAATTGGAATGGGAGAACCTTTAATTTATATTGATCCTTAGCGTATGATCTTGATTAGGATCCGTAGAAGTACAAGGAAAAAAGTATTCTGGCTAATTCATGTAAAATGCGCCTTTCAGTTAATTTTTCTCTAAAAATATGATAATATTATTTTTATTATAATTGGTATTCACATTATACAAGTATTAGGTGATTTCTAGCAATATAAAATAACTACAGCAAAAAATACTAATAGCTAGATATAATTATTCCTATCATTATGAGTGTAGTGGTGGTACTTGTGAGGTAGAACCTCTATTTTCTTCATATAGCGGTGGTGGTGATGAGATTTGATGTCTTGCGATATTTTGTTCACGGAGCTGATTATAGTCAGTCACTATAATGAAATAAAGTATTAGAGATTAGTATATCTTCTCATAAATATTCCTTCCTCTGATCAACTAATCTTTACCTGGTATTTTTCAGAACTGTTCTTTGAATTCCTCATAATACTTGAGGTCGTCCTTAGTCCTTTTTCCATTGGCTTTACTATTGATATATGCTTCCATACGCTAAATAGAAAAGATAAATTAGTCTAGCATCAGGCGCTGCAAGTATATGGCTAAGGCTTCAGAGATTTCAGAAGGATTTCTACATACTTTACAATCCCATTTAAGACTCTCAAACTTTTCCCTACAATGTGTACCAGTATAAGACGTTCCAAACTGAAGATTGATCTTTATGGAGACTTTCTTCCAGAAAATTCTCTTTCCATTCCCAGCTAGTTTATGAAACATTTCGTTATTTTCTTTACGGTTATTGATCAAGACTCAAAGTTGCTTGTCAGTTCACATTGTAAAAAGCTTTTTATTTTTTAAGGTTCAGGTCTCTAGAGACCATGGTATTATATACCTTTCTTAACTACATTATTGCAATTACGTAGAGAGGGGAGTGGCAGAAACGCAAAAGACAAGTCATTATATATTGAATGACTATATATTGAATGTGGCTTAGAATCATGCAGATAACTACTGTGGAATGATTTTAACCAAAGTCATGTGGAAGCGATTACGTTAAGATAGTCTAAAAATTGCATCATAATTATTTTTAAGAAATACCATACCAATACCATATCAAATAATATATTATACTATTAGATCTGAAAAAAATATCATATCAATACCGTGCTATTACTGCAAAATTGCGTAATATTAATTCCGCCTTCCTATATTACGCATTAACTCTGATCCACTGAATAAAAAATTCACGTGATTTTGGTAGGGGTGTCCCAGCTGAAATTTTGTCAAATTAATATATGATCATGTTTTTCATGATACAGATAACAAGTTTTTTATTAATTGTCTTCCAATTTCGCAACTCTGGCCTTAAGCTCAATATTTTTGACCATAATTTTATTATTCTCAGCCCTATCATTCTCGAGCTCTAAGCCTGACAATGTATATCCCACATGAAAAAAAAAATACAGATGAATATATAAAAATAATCAGCCACTAGAATATTTTATTGATACAAAAATAATGATACATAATATAAATTACAAAAAAAAAAAGAAATTCTAATCATCTCGCATTGGAGTGGAAACTGTAGTACTATCTTCTTTTTGTCTTTTTGATATGAAAATAGATGTGTGATATAGTAGGGACAAATTTGTAATTAATATATTTCGTAAAAGTAAAAGGGTTTTCACAAATTAGTTACAACGCTTATATCTGACAATCGTATAGGAATTTTAGCTGATTGTAAATGAAAATATCTATGAACATTTGCTTTATCTCTAATAAGTACATTCAGATGCAACATATTTCTAGCTACTTACACTCCAACTTTTCTAAATTGATCTTTCTCCAGTTTAAGGACTTTGTAAATCCAGAACATTCTATTGTTACTTTCTCTCCATAGCTTTATCTCATTATCTATCTTTTCTATTAACTACAGTATAATCGCGAACATTCGACATATATAAGCTCAAAGAAAACATCTAAATATTTTACTATATACATAATATCTGGTCGTCTTCCTACCTACCCTTCGCCTTTCCTATCTGCACTAGCAATACTTTGTCATTCTGAAGTACTGATAAATGAGAATAGTCTAAAAGGAAGATTTTTTAATGTTACTCGAATAGACAATAAAATAACTGTTGATTGATAGGTTCCTTCATTTAGCGATTTCGTGAGTTCAGAATTAAAAGCTGGGTTAATCCAAATATCTTTCAGAAGAATTAAACTTCTTTTATAACATCTGCAATTTTTTCTTCTGATTCTTTCCAGGATCCATCCTAAATTAGTTTATCTAGTATTGTATTCTGAATGTTATAATTGACAAAACTTGTTACAAAATTTTCACACATTTCTTTAACTATTATTATAGGAGCAGGCGTTATCTGCCAAGCAGGTTTCTAATATAAAAAATATATTATATTTACCTTCAACAAGTTACCTACCTTAAATGCCTTTTTTAGATTTGATGATAA
Source organism: Funneliformis caledonium (assembly GCA_910591825.1). NCBI lineage: Eukaryota > Fungi > Glomeromycota > Glomeromycetes > Glomerales > Glomeraceae > Funneliformis > Funneliformis caledonium. Next base: position 5,412 of record CAJVPQ010002063.1, read on the forward strand.
CTGCTTGACAACTTCTGATTGATCGTTAATAACTCAGCTGGCCAAAGGATCCTTCCAGATTAAGCTTTGAATAGATATAGCATTTACTTTAGAATATAATTGTTGATAGAGAGGCGAAGTGTCTTTTCTAAACTTTTCTTTCAGATCATTTATATTATCATCAATCTGATCTGAGCCAAAAGAAATTTCTTTATCCATTTTAATTGTCTCCATATCATATAAGATACAAATACCTTCAAAGCCAATGTCAAACTAAAAAAAGTATTACGTTAGATTTTAGAAATAAAAAGTAGTTTTCATCATAAAAATAACACAATCATCAGTGCATATGCGAAGTTATCATCTTTGTGTGGCCATCACGCAGATAAAACTTCATGTAATACTAACAAAGCAACATAATAACTCATATATTAACACACCCCTCAATATGGCAATAACCTTTTTACATAATAGGTTGGTAGGGTGAACTATAAAACTGCATAACAGATTATAGTATATACACTCTTCTATTACGTGTAAGTATTTACTGGCAAGCGAGCTGAATGGGTAGGTCGAACATAAGCAACAAACCAAAAAACAACTTGTTTATTCAGGTTTACTTTAGTAAACGATCACACAGTATCATCATATAATAATAAAAAGCTAAAATATTTGTATAAATCTTAACTAACTTGTGGTAGAATTTGGAAAATTTTTAATTGACGAGAAGAACCTTCCATAAATGCATTGCTAACAGAACTCACAGCTCGTTTTACAATTGATTTTAACTCTATCTGGAAAACCCAGCGGTTTTCTTTTATTCTAAGATAAATAACAGACGTAGCGTTTATTTGATGTTCCTCAGCAGTCATCAAGAATTCATAAAACTTATTATACATTACAGTAGACATATTTACGTAGTTAGTTTAGAATATAAAATAATATTAATATACTGAGATAATGCTAACAGCAAAATAAATGACAAAAAGCTAAAAATTACCTATACACCTTTTTAAATGCTATTATTTTCTCACATTTACACTCACATCCATGTTGAGGAAGAGATAGGAGAAATATGCAAGGCACTTTACGCTAAAATTCTACGTTCATTAGTAAAAATATGCAGAATATGTATTAAAGATCTCAACATTTACAAAAGGTGTTAAGATAATGCATATACAGATTTTTTTCACTTACCTGACCACTCAATAGTTAATATTAAGACCCAAGCAACATTATATAAATATATTTTCTTCAGAATCCAGTGATATCAGAGAGCCTGTCCCTTTGGAGCAAATATTTATATCAGTAAATATTATTCTGCTAAATCTTATTTCGCTAAATGTTGTAAGGAAAAAATTCAAAATATTTTGGGAAGCGGTTTATGTGTGAAATTATTTTGTCGCACAAGTATAATTTCACAGATAATTTGCAGACTATCACATATATACTTTAACGAGGATCAGAAACACGTTTTATTTATGTCATACATACCTTCATACATTGGCCTTAAGGCACTTTGCATGGCTGAACAGTATATTATTTTATTAATATAATATTCAGGATCTAGATCAAGGACTGATCTGGAAAATTCAATGCATGAACTCACTATTATCATCCAAATCTGAGAAATTTACAGTAAGATTCTTTTCTAGAATATCATATTTTTTTAACGACTGTGAATTATATATATATTGTACTTCTGTCAATTTACCACTATATCTCTTACAATCCAAAATTTTGATGAAGTATTCAAAGTTATATTTTTTATTAATACGATAATATTTAGGATTTTGTGGCCATTTTAACATGTCGATCTAATATGCATCTCTAATAAATATATATCCTTGCTGATATAATAATTTTCCAACAAGTATGTGTGATACTGTATCTAATCGTATCTATAATTGGGCTTTTTTTTCAAATATCTATCTATTTTTCGCTGAAGAATAATATTTCTCGTACCAAATTTATCCTGAAGGATTATATCCTTCATTTTTCATACCTAAATATTCCTTATCGTCAGAAGTACCATCATTTCTCACCATCTCCTAAACTCGTTTTGCCAAAGATTCGGGTCTTTTCTTGTAATTCCTATAAGCTTGTTGGATAAGTGTTGCATAGAAATTTTTAAAGCCATAATTATAGTAGTATTTAGGAATCAAGAACCCCTAAGATCGCTTTATTAATCTTCCTGAACTTCTCGAAAAATATTTTATTAAAATAGATTAAAAGATCTAATTCAGAATAGGCAGATCATACATAGCGTCTACATGTGATACATGAAATAATTACAGTTTCAGCCGTAATTTCATTACATGTAGATTATGTAGTTGCAAAAAAATAATTTATGAATATAGTTAAGATAAATAATGCTATTATTCAGTCGAAAGTAATAGTCAAAATCAGTTAGTTAAATTACCGTGATTTCTGTTCCATTCTCCAATCTCAACACAGTGCCTTTTGGCTGTTTTGCATATAGAGATGAGATAAATATTTTACTAGAGGTAGGTGAAATCATTTCTTGGTTATCAGAGGTAACAGAAGCATTTGTCATAGTATTTTTTACTATAGTTGTGAATTTAGCCTTGAAGCAAAAGTAATTCCATTGTTTTTTTATCAAATCTTCAGACTCAACTTCATAGGCCCATCGCCTCCAGCTACTATAATATTCCTTTCTAAACTCTACTTCAGTAATCTTCACCAATTTTCAGCATTTAAAACAAATAGCCATCTGACTTTTATGAACATTAGGTCTACGATATCTAAAGTAGTCTTTATATAACTTATCATTAACACAGTATATTTTGGATTCTACTTGTTCGAATGAAGCAAAAAGGCTGTATACATAATATAAACTATATTCTTGCTTAGAAAGTAATTCTTTCAAAGAACCTCTTATATGATTAGCCCATTGTTGAGGTGTTTCATGAGGTCTAACAATAGATAAATAATCATAATGCTTTTCTATTTTAACCACTTTTTCGTATTGATAGTTATCAGTTTGAGAATGACAGTTAAAAACATGTTCCATATCATATCCAGGGTGGAGATTGATAGGTTTAGGTACAGTTTTATTATAAATCCTATCTATAATGATTTTAACCATTAGTCTAGACATATTTGATGATTATATGTGATTGCAGACAATAAATAAGACTTATAGTAATTTTAGTGATATATAGCGTTTTTTGCAAATATTTCTTGTTATAGCAGTTTGTAGTAAGTATATGATAATAAAATATTAGATTCATTTTTTTATTCGATTACAAGCATATTATCAGAGGTTTATATAAAGTTTACATCTGGCTATGTGCATATTTATATGCATGTAAGGGATTTTCTGATAGCATAAATTCAGTTAAATTAGTTCGAAATAATATACATAATATGTTCATCTTTGTATTATGGTACACCTGACTCCTTTTCAGCACCTCATTAGTCTCCAGCGCTCTCCCGTTACTTTCAGTTTGTAGATCTCTCATGATTAACAGGGGATTAGCCAGAGGTGCTTTACATGATGTATTTATATAGGATGATCAGTTAATTTTATACTGATGACTTCATATTAGCAAGGGCTTTTTCTATCCCCTGCACCTGCATCTCATTAATTTTATAGTACAGATGGTTATTTTCCTTGATTCGTTCCTCATATTCCCTAGTTAGATTCTGCATAAAACGACTAAATGTTTCTTTATTATATTTAAGCAGTTGCTTTTGCAGAATAATAAGTTCATATTTAATCTGATCATTAATTTCCATCCTATGATCATCTGACTTGTTTTCTGTTTGGGGTTTAATATTAGATGCTGGGCATTCCAGTTAACTTTGAGGTCGTGGTTTTTTCTGATCTATAGCTTTACGACTTCAGTCTAATGATTTCTGGTAAATCTCTAATATATGGTGCAAATAATTCTCTATTAGCTTATTTTTCTCTGAAATCTAATTTAGAGAAATAGGTTTGTGCAAATGATTTAGGAGCCTTTGATATACCCTATCTTTTATACTTACTGGAAGCTTATCTGTAATGTAATTATAATCTGGATGGAACATTATACTCAGATATTTTGTACGCCTAGCTTTTCACAAGTTCAAAGCCAGAAAATATATATATACTTATTATGCTAGAATTGAGAATGATATAGAAATTAAATATTAGATAAGATGCTTATCGCGTCAGTTAACAATATATTAGCCTTTTTAATTTGCTCTAAGAAATCAATACCTTCTGTTTGGGTTGCTTTATCCAAAGAATCAGTTTGTACTGCTTTATCTGAAAAACTATTATTATCTGTTTGCATTCCGGTATCTATATTATAAAAAAAAGCCCTTTGACTTTTTGCTTGTTCATAAACAATTAATTTATGACGCAAATATTGCTCAATTCAATCACTTTTTTCTGTAATTTCTTCTGGTAAAACAGGATTGTGCTTTATATTAAGTAGCTGATGAAAAGCTCTTTTGACTAGACTTGATGGCATTTTATCTATAATAGGCTTATAATCAGAATGGAAAGTAGGTATTTCCGCATATAAATCAATGATTTCTTCGATGTCTGCCATTTAGTAACGAATTTACTCTATCTGTATAATGTTCAAGTGTTTGATAACATTCTCAGAATGCCGATCAGTTAAGTATAAATAAGATGTATGTGGATAAAATTTATTTTTGAACCAGAAACGAATTGTGCACGATGGTCAAAAAATTATAATATATTTATTACACATACTCCTCATTCATACATATGTAAAAAAATGTATGCTGAAATATGAGTGAAACTTTATTAATAATTATGTTCGATATCAGTTATGTCATATAATCTGATGCAGTAAACATTACTTATAAAGCAAACTTTGCTGATACTTAATTATACATTATTACATAATTTACACAATAATGTTACATTATTTATACTCTTTTGCATGTTGAATTTGCTAGAGAATTTTAGGGAAGAGCAGTTACGAAATTGGTTAATCCAACCTTATCTGCTTTGTCTAAAAATTTATACCTTTTGTTTGGCAAATGTATAAAGAAAAATTGGTCTAGAATATCAGTTCCAACAAGAGAACTGTCTATTTTATTATCAGGTCTTCTTTGCCAAACTCTAAGGGTATCTATGCCCACCCATTTACTCCATCTATTATTGTTTCCGATAGAAACTTCAAATGTATCTGATGCATAAAAAATACGATTAGGGTGTCCATATCTGTTAGCAATCATACTTTGATTTCTCCATCCTTGTTTTCCAAGTGTGCTACAGACATGATAAAGAAGGGTCATTTCTGGCACATCTGAATCAATAACAGATTTATACAATTTATTACCTTCAACAGGGTCATTAAAATTATATTCGAGAATAACAGAATTAGTTGTTCCTGTCCTTCTAACCTGAATCCTAATCTTTATTATAAGTAAACAAATAACAAGATAAGTTTATTTAGATACATTTATTTTTTGCACTGATTGGCACTGATATAGCACTGATTGGTACTGATATGGGCACTGATTTGCAATAATAATCAGTATTTCAGAATTCAGACCATGTGTTCTTGATTAACATGTCGAGCAGATACAGTTCTTGCTAGCAGAGACTTTAAAAGATCATCACGACGCGATTTATCAACTGGCAAATATATTGCACCAGGCATTTCTTCTTCGAGGACCTTTAGTTTCTTTCTCGTATATTCTGGCCTATATTTTATCAATTGCTGTTTATATACTAATACCCATTCGTCTTTATGTTCATTAAATATTCCTTTGTCAATATTATCATAGAAGAAGATAAGGTTGAATGCTATTTCATTGTCAAATTCTAAGGCAGATTCCTCGTCAGCTAAGAAAAAGAAGACCATGCCTCTGTCAGCATCATTCATCGAAGTGGGCTACCTGAATTTCTGTCCCACACGATTTACAAAAGCAACAGTTAGAAAGAGTCTCAAAGCGAATATTTATTCAGAAAAGTTTCAGTCTTACCCAGAAATTTTTGCGTTTGCCCTGGTAATGTTTCATACTTATAGAGAGACTCAATTGTCTCAGAATGGGATGTTTCAGTCATTGTAGGATTTAATATTTCAGTTGTGATAGGTTTTAACGCTTCAGACAGATTGGATGCTGTATCATTAAATATTTATTGAGAATAAAATCGTCATTTAATGACTGGAATGTTTTACAATGATAAACATGAACCTCTCTTTCTGATGGACTTCAAAAACTTGGGTATCTTAATCATCTTCCTTCCTGTAGACATAAGTTAATAACAAAAAAAATAGTGTAGATTTAATGCAGTCGTGTGTACTTACTTTTCTTTTCGTCGTTAAGTTTCAAATCAGTTGTCGCAGAAGCAGTAGACATATGGGTGAAAAATAAGAAAAATAAATTTATTTTTTTGGTGTAAAATTAGGAAAATTTTTTTATATGAAATCTATCATCACACAGATATTTATTAGTAATATGGCACAGTAGTCACGCAAATTTTTAAATTCACAGATCACATTTAAAAGCATTTTCAGGTGTACATGATTAAAAAATTTCTCGTGAATAAAAGTTCACTGGAAGAAGAAAGATTTCTAAAGAAACTAGCTAAAAAAAACCATAATTCAACTACTATTAAAACAATATCAAATAAATCAACACTTTGGCTCAGATAAACCTTTACCACTAACTATAACTGAGCGAATTGACCGATCATTACTGAAAGCAAAGGTAATGGCAGGAATTCCTTTTGAAGTAATCGATAACTCTTTTATTCATGATCTATTTCAAAAACTTAATCCAAGATACACTCCTCCATTGAGAACAATATTGTCTGGACAATTATTGGATTAAGAAGTTACTCGAGTTTCTCTGAATATTGAAAAAGAATTAAAATTCTCAGACCATCTAACATTAAATAAATATCTGAGTTTTAATTTTAAAAAATTTGTATTTTTTTATTAAAAATTATATTGTATATATTATTATTAGCGTTAAATAATTTTTATATATAATTTTATTTATTTTTTTTATTAACAAATTATTTTATATTTAATAAATTTTAATATTTAATTGATAAATATATATTATAATATCTGTTATACTATTTTACTAACATTAGATGGGTGAACATTAAAGAAAAATAATTCATTATATAATTATATTATATCAACACCTGTATGAAAAGAATATTTGATTACCTTAAGGAATTATTCAGCAGAATCTCACACTGGTTTAATGCTTGCTAATGAAATTTTGGATATTATAGAACAAGTTAGTTCAGAAAAATTTGCAGCTATCATTATTGATGCTGCATCAGCATACCGTATAGCATGAGAAAAAACAGAGGAAATATATCCTCATATTTGGGATATTAGGTGTGCTGCACATACTATTAATTTAATAGCAGCAGATCTTGTGAAATTCAAAAATTTATAGTGGATTGTGGTAAAATTACAAAATTTTTCATAAATCTCATCAGGCTTGTTCTATATTACATCAAGATTTAGCTCAAATGATGATTAAATCTGAAGGATTGCATACATAGATAAAAACTAGATTGAGATCATTATTTATGACGATGGATTCTATTTTACGAGCGCATTCTATTTTTGATTAGGTAAGCATATATATATTTAATAAAATAAATATTATTATTATTAAATTTTTAATTAATCATTACAAATATTTAGATAATTCTTGAGCATCAGGATATTATTTCTAATATAAAAGTGCGTAATTTGTTAGAAAATGAAAAATTTTACTACATATTAATATATTCGTTTAATTTGGGCTCCTATTAAAGAATGTATTAATATACTGAAATCAAATACAACAATCTTGGCTGATTACTTTATTATATAATTAAGTTAGCAATAGCAATATATCAGTTATCTAATCTAAATCCATTCAAATTCCAGCTATATATGTATTTAATATCCATTATATTGAATTTTAGTATCCAGCATATTTACTTTGTTATTTTATATATCTACAATATAGAGATTTATATAATTATATATTTTTTTTATATATTTAAATTTTATTATTAATATTAATTTATTTAAATAAGTCGTAGATTACACAATAAGAGATTCAGAGATGCTACTTTAATTATAACAAAATTATGGCAAAGTCTTGATCATAATAAGCAAGAAAGTTATGAATTAATTTCTCACTTACGTTAATTTGAAGCTCATTTAGCACTTTATGATCTACCTTATATTGAAAATATAGATACTTCTGAATTATAGCGAGCTTCTATTAAACATAATTCTTATCATTTAGCTGAACTTACACTTCAATTATTTAGAATAATTCCTTTACAGTCTAGTTATGAGCGAAATTTTTTAATACTTAAATGATTAATTAGTGATCAAAAAACTAGATTAGTAGTATAAAAACTTGAAAATATAATCAAAATTAGATCATATTATTTAACTAATATCAAATCTGAACTTTTATATTATGACAAGGAACTAACAAATAATGAATTAAAAGAAGTAGCAAATTATTTATCTATAAGAATAGTAATAACTTTAGAATCTGATGAGAAAGAATTGGTTAATGATTTTATTATTAATGATTCAAATATTATATCTTTTAGTGATACTTTAGTTTTAAGAGATATTATTGATCTCACTTTACTAATTTTTGATATTAATGATAATGAATTATATAGCAAAGAAAAGGATCAAAATAATATAATTTTACCCTCTGATTTAGAATATAATTCAGAAGATTTGGTTAATTCTTTTCTTCAAAAAAATTTAAATTAATTTTTTAATGGTTATTATATGTAATTTTTTTGGATTTGTTTTTAATAAATTTTGAAATAAAAATGAAATTAGCATATAAGTAATATGACGATATAACATATAGAATATAATATGGGTTGATTGCTAGGAAAATCAGGTTCCGGGAATTTTTTAGCAAAATTGAGATTTTTATTGCATTTTAGTTTTTGATGTTATTAGATTAAAATGTATTAAGCTCTTTATTTTAGTCAAAAATTTCTCGGAACCTGATTTTCCTAGAAACACTCCCATATGACATTTAGCATATTATACGTCATATGACATATAATATAGCATACGACATATGATATAACATATGTCATATGATATAGCATAGCATATAAAATTTTAAATATATATGTTATAACCTTTTTATATCTTATTAATATTATAATTAAAGTTATAACTTATATAAATGTTTGTATCCTTAATACTATTTATAATAAAATACATAAAATTGGATTAAAAAAAGTTTAAATTTGAGAAAATAATGCCTGATAATTATAGAGTTATTGTAAAAGCAAATAATAATCTGATATTAGTAATTAAAAATATATACAAAATTTTATGTTGAATTCATGCTAAAGTTATACAATATAGAGAACAAAAACAAACTTAAAAATAATTATAAAAAAATGGGTTAAATATTATAAATAAATTTGTTAATAATTGTATTATATTTATGATATGAAAACTATCATTTCATTTCTTAGCTATAAAACTTATTATTGCAGGTGATTTTTTATCTTGTATTTAAGTAAATATCAATTTATTACTTTTTTTAATAAGTATCATTTGTTCTTTTAAAATATTTCATTATATATTATTTTTAATTTATTAATTTATTTATTTTTTTTTAGATTGATTTTATTGATTTATTGTATGATGCTAATAGGAAATTTAAATATATATGTCATGTATAAGATCATTTTACAAGATTTTTATAGGTTAAGGCTTTCACTTTGAAAAGAGTAATTAAAATTACTGTATGTCATCTTTCGGCTTAATAAGATCAATAAGACGGGGAACATTTTCAGGTGTTTGTATCGGGCGGATGTCCATGGTA
>CAJVPQ010002064.1:0-15206 GCA_910591825.1 Funneliformis caledonium
TTTTTTTTTTTTTTTTTTTTTTTTTTTTTTTTTTTTTTTTTTTATTTTTTTTTTTTTTCTTTTTTTTTTTTTTTTTTTTTTTTTTTTTTACATAAATTTGATTCCCTTTCTCTATTATATGCCGGGATTCGAAAAAATTTTCCTTATCTGTACAGTTTTTCATTTATTATTACATTTCATTAGCTTAAATTATTTTTGTTTTCCTTTCAATTTAAAAATACGCAAAAAAAAAAAAGATTAGTGTATTAGTTTTACACGATTATTTAAAGTCGAAAATTGAGAGATTTTTTTATTATAGTTTTATAAATAACGGTTAATTACGGATTTTATATTTTATAGTATATACATTTAAAAAAATTCAATTAAAAATAATATTTATGAACAAAATCATTTATTGTAAAAAAAAAAAAAATTATAATATTATAAATCATATTATTCCAACTTGTTATAATATTTAATGATCAAAAAAGGTATTAAAAAGAATAACAAATGAAAATTTATTTTATAATTTAAGTTGTATACAGTATAAATTATTATTATTAATTAATAATTAAAATCATTTCTTTATAAATTAAATAAAAGAAATAGTGAAATTAGTAATTTGAGGATAAAAAATTTATATAACTTTCAAAAGAATATAGAAATTTATATATAATTTTATTTAATATGAATTTGATAAAATTGATTTTCTTATTTAAAATATTTTAATAAATATTATTATTAATCATATTTAATTTAAATAAATTCAGTATTTAAATAAATAAATTTTATATTTATAAATAAAATTATCAAACTTTCATATATAAATATATATATTAAAACATTTAAAAAGAAATTCAAATATTATATATATTTATAATATATCATAATTTAAAATATATTTATGAAAAATAAAATAGTTTTACAGAAAAAATATAAAAAAAAAATATTTGAATAATTGTTATAATTTGAAAAAATAAGTAGCTTAAAATTATTAATATTATTAAATTAAAAAGTTTTTTAGAGTCTAATAAATTTGAAAATGTCTACAAAAAGAAGATTTTATTAAGATTTATTATTAATTAACAATATATTAATAAATATCAATAAATAAAAAAAAGATAACAATATAAAGATTTTATATTTAATAATCTATAAACATTTATTTTAATAGTTTATTTAAGAAAGAAATTAGAATTTAATTTAATCAATAATTTTATATAAAAGTAAAATAAAAAATTAATCAAATTAATTGTAAAATATTTATTAATAAAATATTTAAATTTATTATAAAAATATTTTAATAATAATGTATATTTAATCTATAAATATAAATATTTTATAAAATAGAATATTTGTAATCTTAACATATTATATAAAATAAAAAAACAATAGCAATAAGAAAATTATTTATAAAAAATAACATTACATATCTTAAAAGATATTTAAAAAGATTATTAAAAAAAGAAATTATTAAAAAAGATGAAATTATAATTAAGTTATTAAGATAAAAGATAAAACTATTAATTATTAAAATAAAAAAAAATTTTAAATTTCTTTAATCAGATAAATTTAAATAATATAAGAAATAAAAATAAATTTACTATTAAAACTTTTTATAATGTAAAAATGTTATATACTAAATTTTAAAAATTATAATTTAAAAAAAATATTTAATATATTTTTAAAAAAAAAATTAAATATAATTTCAGGTGATATCACCTACCCAAATTAATATAATATCATATTATTTAATAATAAAACTTAAATCATTTTCTTAAAATTTTCTTTCAAATAATTTTTTCTTCTCTATATATTCCCTTTTTTTTTTATCATATATTTTAAAATAGAAAATTATTATTTTTATAGTAATTTCCTTTTTAAAATAAAAATAAAATTGTCTATAATTTTTGATAATGATTTTCAGTCTTAAAAAATTATATAAATCAATACATCTTTCAAAAAAAATTTTCTTACAAAAAGATAAGACTTGAATATTTTATAAGTCAAATAGAAATGAAGGATTTTATAAAAGAAAAAAAGACTGAGCAAATCAAAAAATATATATATATATTAAAATAAAAAAAAAAACTAATATCATGAAAAATAAAATCATATTTTGAAAAAAAAAAAAATTAAAAAAAAACTCTTTTACATGGAATTTTGGTTTATACGTGATTAAAAAAAATAAAACGTAAAAGATTATTTTGTGAAACAAGTAATGTCGAAACGAAAAAAAGTGTAATTGCTTGTTAACTTTTTTTTTTTTGGATTTTTTTTGGTTTTGAAATTGACCAATCTTTCTCTATATTTGTTTTTTTTTTTTTTTTTTTTTTTTGACGAATTACATACAAACAAACTCATATACAAAGAGGTTAGTAAATGAAATGTGAAAAGAAAAAAAAATAAAAAAAATAAAACCGCAAAGGATTTGTTGATTACGTTATATTTATATTTTTGGTTAATGAAATTATGGAACTACCATCGTCTTCGTTTTTGTGCAAAAATAAATCAGTCAAAATAGACGTTGATTGATTTTTATTTGCTTAAATTTCGCGTTTGATTCTTTTTTATTGTTGTGATATTCACGGTTATGGCTAGGGAAAATTTGCTTAACGCTAAATGTAAAGATGTTTCAATTATTATCCCGTTTGAAAGAAACTTATGTGAACCACCCCAGCCAAATATTTAAGAACTCACATTACTCGAATGAATCTTTTGGTGGCGACGAAGGTTACTAACAACAGAAAAATGACGACCACATCCTTCGATTGGACATTTAAAGGCTAAATTAAGGAAAAAAAAATTAAAGATGAATAATGATTTTCGGGATTGTGATACATTTCACATTGTTCAATTTTCTTTTTTTTTTTGGGACGTGTTTGAAAATCAAGGATGATGATCAAAACGATCAAAACGAAAAGGGAATGGATGTTACGTCTGAAAACGCAACGTGATCAATAAAAAAAACGGTGCATCAAATACGAACGTTTCTCTCCGGTGTGACTGTACATGTGTGTCTGCAACGAACTTGGTCTAGTGAATCTTTTCTGACAGATGTTGCACTTGTACCTCTTGGGAGTGGACGATACGGTTTTCGAACTAAAGGTGGTCATCATCGCCTGAGGTGTGGGGACAGATGAAGGTCTCTGTTGTCCTGCAGATGACTTTGGAGAACCGTTTCCATTTGAGGCCGGTGGTAAACCCATGCTTCCATTGGAGTATCTTGCAGCAGCCATCGTCATTGGATAATCTTGTGGCGTTGGTGGCATTCCTGGTGGAAAGCCGGACCCGTGATGTGGCATACCATTTCGATCATAACCTACAGGAGCTTGTCCGTAATAATTCATCGGAGAAGCAGTATTTGGACCGTTAGGTTTTATCATACTAGGTTCACTAAAGAAAGTGGGATCTATAGCCCTTTCATCAAAACCTTTTGGTTGTTTTCCGGAATGATAAGAACCGAAAGGGAATGGGGATGTCCCACTCCAATTTTCGGAATTTGCATCACCTGTAGTAGCTTCTATAAAGTGATATTTTTTTTTTATTTTTTAAAAAAAAAAAAAAAGGATTAATTAGCGAAAAATTTAAGGAAATTTTACGATGCAAGGATAAAATTTACATGACGCTTACCATTTCCTGGGGTTAGGTATGCCGTGGTGGTTGGTGCTGTAGATGCGGGATACGAAGCTGAAGCATATCTAACCGAACAATTAGAGAAAAAAGTTAATTGTTGTAAAGAATGCAATGATCATGAAAAAAACATTTGATCTCCCGTCGTAGCGCCTTTATTTTTTTTTTTTTTGCGACTTATAAATATTAAACATACGTTGTAGGAGTGGTAGGATACGTTTCGTGACTTCCGTGTCCTCCATGTCCTCCACTAATGGTCACCGGTTTGGTATCATGCAAGTCAGAGAAAGATGGGGGAGAAGAAGTTGTAGCTTGACTAGTACTCTCTGTCATCATTCCGTTGTTCAAGTTGATATGTTCAGCCGAATCGTAAGAGTCTACGCAAGGAGAAGGATAATCAGTAGCGGGAATATAAATTTCTGGTTGATGAATTTGTTCTTGTGGTGATTGAAAGACTTTATGATATGGCGAACTATTATTGAAGACTTGTCGTTGAGCGTAAGCTAATGCAACGGCTTTTCTAGGAGAGGAAGGTGAAGGTGGAGAATCAAAAGAATTAGAACTACTTGTTTGAGTCAAAGTTATTGGTATAACTTGTTGATATGGTTGATTTAATTGATGTTGAAGTGAGAAATGATTGTACGAGGAATCAAGAGACGGAAAATTATTAAAGGAATTCATAATAAAGCGAGTAATAAAAATAAATGAATATAACGAATACAACAAATTTTTTTTTTTTGACGATTTATAAAAATAAATATTTGAAGAAAAAAAAAAAAAAAAAAAAAAAACCCCCAGGTTGAAATGATAAAACCGTCAAAGGGCAAGGTAAGGAAGGTATTTATAATAAAATAAAGGTAAGATAAACAACCGTAGATAATAACCAAAAAGATTCAAATCAATTCATTTAAGGAAGAAAATTGTTAGTTATCCCAGGAGCACATGTATAATTTTTTTTTAAAAAAATAAATTCATTTACCTTTATGCTTAATATTTTATGGTTTTTATTCCAAACCGGCGACATTAACAATTTGTAAAACTCGGATTCAAAAAGAGAACAACACAAACCTATAAAAAAATACGATAACTAAAGTGAAGTATTTATAACTAACAGTCGGGAAAAGGGAAAAAAATGAATTGTTGTTGATTCGGATAATGATGGAGCAAATTTATTGTGGTGTTGTTATTTGATGACGAATGTTGTTGTTGTTGTTCAGTTGTATGCGTAGCAAGTAGTACTTTAATAGTTTGTACGTGAGCCTATTTGAGTTTATACTAAATATGTAATAATGTTAATAATATAATTATTAAATAAAGTAATGGTCGACGATAACGTAAAAAAAAAAAAAAAAAAAAAAAATTTTTTTTTTTTCTGCTAACTGTTAGAAAATATTACGCTTACAGTACGGCAACATAAATATCACCTGACGGATATACACAAAATATAATTTAATATATATATATATAAAAAAAAAAGATATTTGTTTACTTGGGATTGTCAAAGAAAATGATTTTTTTAAAAATTTTGGGCGACACAAACTATTAAGAGAGTGCTGCAAAGAGCGCGGGAGGAGAGGATGTGGGATATTAGTCCTTTTTATTTAAAAAAAAAATTTTTTTTTTGTTTTCTTTGCAGACACAAATAAATGAACTGACAAATAAGCGCAAACAGGTTTTTTATTTACTAAACCTGGAAGAGTTATAATTGTGTACTGGTTTGGCGATAGGACCAACGCAGAGTCATCATCAAACCGACTGGAAAGCAAAACAAAAAAGTGAAGAATTGAATAATAAAGACAAGATCATAACAAAGACATAACCCAGATTCCCACTTCTGGATTAATGCTCTACATGAGAATATCTTTAAAGATGATTTTTTGTTGTCTTTTTTTTTTAAAAAAATGTAAATAATTGAAACTTTTTTTTTTTTCTGTGGGGTAACGAAAAGAAGCAAGGTTACACGACCATATATGCATAAAACGGGTTGGTATTTTTTTTTTTTTTCTTTTTTTTTTTTTTGTTCTTGGTACCTGCATCAACAGGAATAAAAGGTAATCCGTTCAAAAAAGTTTGACTGATTTCTTTTTCTGGGTTCAATGACCAAATGATGCTTTACATAAATCATTTATTTTGTATCGTACATTATTTAAAAGGAATTGCATAATAATTTATGTGATTTATATTATACTGATTATTGATAAATCTAAGATAATATTCTATACAGGAACAAATAAATGATTTCACTCCCGATATGCATCTACAGAAAAATGAGATTCTATTGAACTTATCGGAGAAATATTTCAAAAAAAGGTATGATACCTATGAAATTTACCGAAAAGGTAACCGTAGCGTCGCACAACGAGAAGAGAGATCAAAAGAACCTTTTCAACAAAAAGCGTTCAATTGGAAAATAACATGTTGAAGTTCTTAAACAAGGTTGTATTCTCATGTCACGTGCTTTAATCCTCACAGGAAATCAAGATCTCTCGGTCCTCATCCGACTTATGTCCGTAGAATGATGACAGACGATTTCTTTATTTGGTGCGCGCGTACTTTTAATATCATCGTGATTTGTAATTATTTAAGACGATATAAGGTTTGTCATGTAACATTGCATCTGTTATAAAGAACCTGATTGTGGAATGTTGTATAATGTGTAAAGCTTCATGCGTGAATGCGTGAACGTGTGGAAAAGCTAAAGACCTTAATTTGCTAAAGTTTTGATTTTTCAGTAAAGCTTTTTTTTTTTGTGACCGAAATCATAAGATTGGTTCCATCCGAAAAATTTACTTTATAGTACATATGTATATTTAATAATATTAAATAATAGGTGATTAAATTTAGTAAATTCCAAACCATGCGCCACATTCCCGTATTACACAAATGAAACCCTGTCAAACATCTCACCAATTTCAAAAACCTGCTTTTTATCTTCATAATAATTCCCTTTTACGTTTCAATGTTTACTGATTGTTTGAAAAAAAATCTTGATTCTAATTTTACGGTTACCAGGAAAGAAAAAAAAAAAATTGCCATGATTTAAAAAAAAGTGGAATGGAAAGCTTATCGACGAACCTTTATTATTATTTTTTTTTTTTTCGATTTTGATTTCGATTTTGACAACTTTTGACGAAATGGTTTCTCAACCTTCCGAACGATCTTACACAAGGCATTCACTCCTTAATAGTTATGCGCGAAACATTTAATCCTGCATAAATTCACGATCTAATATAATATAATCAATTTTTTTTTTTATCCCATGGTAAATATTTGGTAAAAACAAAAAAAAAAATTTTCATGATTATCAAATGATGATTGGTTACGTGAAAGAAACTATGACACGATAGATTTATGTGAAGATTACATACTATTAACCTTATCGTTTGACCTTTTGACCTTTCTTCGTACCCTGATATTTTTGTCATTGTTCATCTAACTTCCTCCAGCGTTGATTCATTTTCCCTTGGAAAACTTGTTTCGGGTAAATGAATCTTTCTCCCCTCCCAAAATTGTAAAGAATCTGCAAAGTTACACTACATAGATTTTGTGATCGAGAAAAAACTATCAAATGCTTTTATGCACGGTCTTGTGGCTTTAAAAAAAAAAGAAAGAAAAAAATTTTTTTTTTTAAAATTAAATTTAATAAGTATCTTGTTATCATTAAAAATTTAATTTAATTTTTAATTACTTAATATATATCTATGACTCGTTTATCCATTTATGTATAAATCTGTGGTACGGTTCTTTATCGTGAGTAAAAAACATCTGCATACAAAAAAATGATAATAACGCAATATTTATCTCTCGTTAATCCATGCCATAAATGATTCCTTACTTTATGCAATTTCCGGTTGAAAATTGATTTCATGAGCTAGTTTTTTGATCACACGCTTTTTAGCGTCGCATATTCCGTAACTCTTCCCCGCTTTTTTTTTTTATTTTAAAGAAATCTTTCAAACATAAAAAAAAAAATATTTGTGGATTTTGTTTTACAGAGATAAAAAATATATATATATATATATATAATTCCATCATTTCATCATCATCATCAAATGATTTTCCATGTCTGAGTACCATTGAACCGATGAGAGTACCTTAAAAGATCATTAGCAATGAGAGATTAAGAACAATGGAATTTATAAATTGGGATTGAATGCATGTTGCGATAATGCAATATCTTTTCCTTAAAAATTATCATGTTCCCCAAACCATTTCGCGAATTTCGTTATAGTTTAATTTATTCTTAATTCGTCTTGTTATGACGAACATTACCATAAATGGTAAAATTATGTCACCCAACCTGAATTTTGGCCATGAACCGATGATTTCAGATAACGCGTTTCCGTAATGCCAAAAATGCAACGGTGTACTTGAACAAAACCTCCTTGTACATAAACAAAAATGCAGCCGTTAAAACAGATTGAAGTAATTTTGATGTGATCCCCTTGTAAAGACCCCCATAACCTTCATTTGCAATAATCTTTTGAAGCCCATCCCATGTACTCTTGTAACGTGCACTTTCTTGTGAAGATTGACGTAACTGCATGCGTGATTTAATAACGCTACAATTCATTACCAAAAGGGGGAGGAAAGTAAATATATTGTTTTCTTATCATCATGAATCATAAAATAAAAAAAAAATTTTTTTTTTTTTTATATTGAACTTACATGTAAGGATAAGTAGAACCGGTAGCGACAAGTTTACTAATGGCACCCAATAGGAAAAAGTCCAAATTTCCCAACTTTTTCATTTTTTCTATTCGAGATTTTATTTGTTCAAATACGGTGTATTGGATAATTGGATTAATCACCAAAATGAGGGCAGGGATGATACCTTGCCAGAAAGATTTAAACCCATCTTCGTTGATAATTTTCAAGATCGTCGCGATGGTTCCCAACTTTTTTGGTTTTGTTTTTTCGCTCTCATCTTCATCCAAAGATACTTTGCGTGTCGTCATTCGAGTCTTAAATTAATTCAAGTTTAGCCTTTTTTTCAATAAAATTCATGAGGAGGATAAAATAAAAATAAAATAAAATAAAATACTGGATTTAATTTAATCATTCACTTAAAACTTACATTCACCACCCAAATTGGATTTGTGACCAAGACTGTAGCTGAACCGGCTATTGTTCCAGCCATTATGGATTCCACGACCGACATTGGACGGTTGCCTTTTTCAAACATTTTCTTTGTAGTCTCATAAAAATAATAGTAAATTCCTAATGAGGAAAACTGAATTAATACATCAAATTTTTTTTTTTTCGCAAAGAGAGTGAATACACATACCATTTGTCACTGCAATCCCGAATATGGCAGAATTTAACCCTCTGTATTAAAAATATCAGAAATGTTGTATAAACGCACGACCTATGGATCAAAATAATACAAATAAAATTATATTAAAAAGGTCAATCCTTACGAGTATAACCCACTAATGCCTTCATTATTAAAAATCTTGACGACAGCATCCCATCCTCCCTAAGGAATTGAACTTAATAAAAATGATATCTTCAAATGAACTGAATATTATAAATAAAAAATTACTTTATATGCATCGCTTTCTTTTGTGTCTTTTTGCACCTGGAGACGAGAACTAACTGTAATCAATGGATAAGTCAAAATCATAGATATGATACCACCACCGGCACCTAAAGATTCAAGAATATTCAGTCAATAATGGTAAAAAATCTAGGTCGTTTAATTATTACATACCGCTAATAGCATGGGCAATATTGTCCGACATTATTAAAAATGAATTTTCAAATAGAAAAAAAAAATTTTTTTTTTTTTTTTTTTCAGTCATCAGAACACAAAAAATCAAGTTGATCAATCACCATCAAATTTTGTTTGTGCCACCGTAAAAAATCTTACCATCGGTCGGTTGATAGATTAAAAACTTGTAATGACAAAAAATTCGTTGAAATTATCTGCGAATTGCAAAATTTTCCGATTTTCTTGACACATACTTGAAATACGAAAAAGTCTTATGCAGATTATACCGGATGTTGAAAAGGAGCTATGGTAATATTGGTGGATCATCGCAAATCTTTTGAACACGGGGAAAAGTTAAATCCACGTGATCATGTTAAAATCATCGTCTACGACGCGAGCGGGCAAAGTTTTTTTTTTTTTTTTAGACGCGATATCTAAAAGAAAAGAATTGACCTTATTTTATCAATTTTTTTTTTTCATTTTCAAGACTCAAAACGTTTACTGGTGGTAGTATAGACGCGTATCTGCAACCTAGTCTTTCCTTTGGATGCTAGATATAACGATACACAACAGCGTATTCAAACCATGAAACCCTCAAAGTAGAGATACGTTTGCCAAAGTCAACAAATTTGACATGCATGTAAGATACAAATATTTAATCATCACAAACAATACCCATTTCCCCGGTAAAATCTCATTATTACCCTCTTGAAAACTTTTAACACTAATTTTATTTTCTCGCATTAATTTCACCCTTAGGACTGGGCAGAATTATGATGGTAACACAATGACTGCGGTGAATGTATAAATAATTCCAATATGGTTGGTATCAGATGTGGTGCTTCTGCAAGGGACAAAAGGGACAATGGTTCATGAAAAATAGCAAAACCCATTAAGAATAATCTTTGCCGTACATCTAAATTTAACTTAAAAACTTCTTTGGAAGAATTGTTCAATTTACAGAATCGATCTTAAAAGAAGACATTGTTATCTTTAGGGAACCAAAAGAAAAAAAAAACAATGATTTCATACATTTAAATCAATACCAAATAAGTTTCGTAATTACACTTCTTATCATTTTTTTCCGTTATCAAATCACCGCATTAGAGATTGTAACAATACTTTGTAGCACCCTTAAGAACAAAAACAACCATTGTTTAAAAAAAGTCACCAAGCTTGTGAAAAGAATTGGGTTTCACCTTTGTTTGAATACGGCTGAAAAAAGTAAACCTATTGCTTTATATGCTTATATACAAATCTTTCGATTGTTAAAGGCAAATTTTGTTACCTCACCTCCAAAAGTCGAGTAGAAGTTGTCCAATTTGCTTGCTCATGTGAACTGTGCCTGATCGGCACATGATACTGCGGTTCATTCGTCAACGTATTGAAAGATTATAATTCTCTGATATACTCTCACACCTTACCTTTTTTTTTTATTTTTTGTTAAAAATAATTTTCACCTTAACAATACTTTGCAATGAATAGCGATCGATTATCCACTTCCACATCACTTCAGTCCTCAGGTTCTACTTTTATCTGTACTCGCTGGTACTATTCTTAAACATAAGGTTTTCTAACTTTTTTTTCCCCTCAACTTTTGTGCTGTAAATACTTGTTTAGTAGGTGCCACTTCTGCTGAAGAATTGGCTGAAAAGTATCAAAAGTTATTCTTAGAATTCTCTCGGTAAGTGTTAATCTTGAAGTTTCCTCTTAAACGAAATCTCTTTTCATTGCATCTAACTTACCGTTTAATTAGAATAAAAGCACAGCATTCGGTCCTTAAGAAGGCCGTTATAAAGGTTTGATAAGATGCAAGAATTAAGATCATGTTAGTGAGAAATTTCCCTAATTCGTGGATTTTATACAGGAACAATCGGAAAAGAATACGTTACAAGATGAATGTAAAACCAAAGAACAGAAATTGCGATCAGTGCGTTATTACGATTAATTATTGTTAATTATTTGTTAATCATGGCAAATCGTGTAAGACTTTTAATTAATTCTTGTCCTAAAACTATAATGTAGTCAATTCAACAACTTGATCTTTTAACCTTTCACAACCAACGTTTGACCAAACGTATTGAAAGTTTACAGGATTCAGGAAATTCGGTAAGAAATTTAATATTTTTAATTGTCCTAATTTATTTTATCTTATCAAACGTTGATCATTCCTTTTTTTTTTTATTCATCAACTAGAGGATGTCTCCTTGGTTGTTGGGTTCAGCGAAGAAAGAACTTGAAAAATCAAAGATTACCCTTGAAACTACCTCAAAAGAGTTATCTCGAAAGATTGAAGAAAATGGTACAATTTTAAAGATGTATTTGTGTAACTACCTATGCTTTGATTATCAAAGAGAATATTTAAATTGACATTATTTCATGATACAGAAAAGTTACATAAAGAACTTTTTGAAGTGAACAGTTTGTACACTCAGCACGTTAACGTTCTTCAAACGAAAATATCTGATTTTGAGAGTAAGACCGAAGAACTTCAGGTAGATTTAATGAATTCATTCGGAATATTATGATGAAAATAGTTTTGTTTAAATTATGATCAAAAAAAATTTTATTTCATCAAATTTAGATGGATTTGACAACATCACACCAAGCAAGTGAAGAGGCTCTAAGTATAATTCGTCAAGAAAAAAGAGATGTTGAGATTGAATTAGATCAGACAAGAGCAGAACTACGAATGTACGTGTATCATAATTTTCCTAAATCTGTGTTCGTGCGTTGTGTAACGGTCGACTTTTTCAATTATAGAACGAAGGCTCTTATGGAAAAAAATGAACAAAAATTGAAAGAGGGTGATGATGCATTGCGTTTTGAGTTAATTGCACTCAGACAAACTCTTTCAATTAATCTTGGCTTAGCAGATGAGACTCAATCTGAACAATTCAATGTTAGTAATGTTGGCGTCAAATGAGTGATATTCTGTAAAGTATTTAATTCGTTTATTCTGTTTACGATCACATTAGGCTTTAAGTGAAAATTTTGATTCTGAATCTAACGAGATAATTGCAAGCTTTAAGCAATTACAATCCAGTACTAGAGAATATTTGAATGCTCTTAAAGATGATGTAAGAGTTATTTTGATTGGGAAAAAAAATTTTTTATTTTATTCTAATTTTTTTTTTTCCTCAAAACTTTTTTAGTCAGACTCATCCTATGAGTTAGGTGTGAAAGTAAAAAATGCGAGTCTAACATGGCAAAAAAATTTGCATAAATTTGCGTTTAAATTAGCTTCTGCTCAAAGTATGTATAATATTTAGTTCATTCATGCATAAATACAATAATAATAACAGTTATTACGGAATCGTTGCTTATTTTAAATGTTCAGATCGAATAACTGAGTTGACATCGGAAAATGAATTACTCATCAAAACTAATGAAAACGACTCAAATAAAGTCGCAGCATTAGAAAAAGAAATTTCCACTCTAAAGGAAGAATTGGAAAAGGTATATATTTTCTGGTGATCTGAATATATATCTCAATAATTATATGACAAATTAAATACATATACATCTATTCTTTTAGTTAACTTCCGATGGTGTTACATCGGAAATAGGCCAATTACAAAATACTTGTTCACAGAATTTAGATAATGAGCAAGTTCATCAGTCGTTCTCAGAAAAAGATAGTACCAAACCGGATGATGGCATTGATAATCCTAAATTATATTTAAATGAGTTCGATGGTACGTTATTTCAAATGAAGTCATCAAAAAAAAAAAAAAAATACTGAGATTAGCATTGACGTTTTGTACAATGAATTTAGGAACTAAGTCGAAGCCAACGTCACAAAACGATTCATTCCAGATGGGATCAAACGTAAAGGGAGACGGAACTCCTGAATTAATATTTGGAGATCAAGATGACAGTGAAGAAGAAGGAGAGGTAGCTCTTCTACAGAAGTTGATACTTTGAATTGCATTATGTTTGGTATTTAAATTAATATCTTTTTCGTCTTTAGTCAGATGTATTTGTTTATCTACCTGAGAAAGAAAGTGGTGGAACACCTGTTAGTGAAGAATCAACACTACAATTAGCAACATCAAATGGATTGTGTGCGCATTGTGGTAAATCTATCCAGGATGATGATAATGAAACCAGCAATGGAACAGCACGTTTCCTCGCTTTAGGACGCGATGACATGAGCGTGAGTAATTAATATTATGTTAATTTGTTTTATAATTTTATAGTATTGAACTTTTTGTTTGATTAATTTTTATTTTTAGCGGAAAACTGAAGATGATGCTAAGCAACGCGAAGAACTAATCAAGAATAATTATCAATGTCAAATAAAACAATTAAACGAGCAGGTTGGTGATAAATCGTTAAATTTTTTAAAAAAAAAATGTTCAAGTATTTTTATAAATATATTACCCTCTATAATTTATAGGTTCAGATGGCAGATAGCAAATCTGTTCGATTATATAAAGGTTTAAAGATTATGCAAGCTAAGTTGGCAGATGCTGAAAGTGATAAGTTGCGAGCTGAACAAGAAATTAATAAATTACAAAACGAATTAGATAAAATGAAGGTAAATGATTATAAAAAAAGTTTTTTTTTAAAAAAAATATTTGTTGATAGTGTTATTATTTTATATTAGGAAAATTTGGCAGAAGAAAAAAATGGCCATAAAACATCAGTAGATACAATGACAGATTGGATTTCAAAATTATCCGCTAAAAATGAAGAACTTGAAAGAGAAATTGAAAGACAATATACGGAAGGTGGCTCTTCAAGAAGTGATTAAAAAAATAAACGATTTTTTTGTGTATATTAACTCTTCTCACAAAAAATTATTTTGTAATTATAAAACATTAAAATATGTTATAGAGACATTGTATAATAGCAAATAAAGAGTAGAGAGATATAATTACTTAATTTTCTATAAATGAATTTTTAAACATAATAGGATATTTATTTAAGGTAATAATTGTATATGAAAAAAAAAATGTTAATTAATATATATTTTTATTTATAAAAAAAAAAAAGATCTCAATAATACTCTTAATTATTTAATAAAATAAAATATAGTATAAGAATTGCAATTTTAATAATAAATTAAGATTTAATTTATTGAAATCAAGTTTATATTTTAATGTTAAAAAGTATATATTATATTTTTTATATTTTTACCTTTTTTTAAATATATATATAATATATGTAACTATCATAATTAATTATTATTATTATAATTATATTAAATTACTTTGAATTACACATTATTTTATTTTTAATTATTAGATTATATAAAATTATTTTTAAATTATTTATCTTTAAATTTTATAAAATTATATAATAATAAAGAATAAAATATAATATAATAAATAAAAAATATTTTAATTGTTTATTATAATAATTCTATTTTAATTTATTTTTTAGTTAAAAATTTTGTATTAATATTAAATTACAGATATTATATCATATGGGATATTTGCTAAGAAAATTAGGTTCTAGGAATTTTTAATAAAATTTTGAATTTTATTGCATTTTAATTTTTAATATTATTAGATTAAAATGTAATAAGATTTTATTTTAGTTAAAAAAAAAAATTTCTAGAATCTCATTTTTCTAATAATCTTTCTATATGAGTTAATTGCTAAAAAAATCAGATTTTAGAAATTTTTAATAAAATTAAGATTTTTAATTTTTGATATTATTAGATTAAAATACATTAAGCTTTTAATTTTAGTCAAAAATTTCTTGTAATCTGATTTTATATAATTTATAATACAATTTTATTAGCATTTTTATATACAGTTTTGGTGGAAAAAGCTAACAATTAAACAATAGTGAATATCTCATGTGATTTTTATTTAATAAACCTTAAAATTTTAATATATTGTACCTTGTGACATACACTTTAAGACAT
>CAJVPQ010002065.1:0-15204 GCA_910591825.1 Funneliformis caledonium
GAAGAGAAATATTAAGTATTTTTTAGTTTTTAATTTTTTGAAGAAAAAAGTATCTAATTTTTCCTGTTATTTTTTAACACATAAAAGCCAAATAATCAACTATTTCATAGACCTTTCTGACCTTTCTTTTCTAACTACAAAATTTGCAAATACATTCTATATGATCCACTTTTGGTTCTCCTTCTATATCAAAGTATTTCCAAAAATTAGACTTTTTTCTTCCTGCTTTTTTATTGTTTTTTTCTGATATATTAAGTATATTTAGTATATTAAAAAATGATTCATTATTATCAAAAAATTTGTCTATAATAAAGTCACAATTATAAAAATATTAAAATGCGTAAAAATCTATTATATAGAAATTTGATCATCATTTAATAATACACATGTAATTATTCTAGATAATTTTAGATATTAGCTAGCTAATTTTGCCTTATATTTATTTTATATAATCAAAAAAATAATAAATAATAATTGAAATAGACGAAATTAGAATTTTTTTTTATTTCAGATAGCTTATTTAATTTTATTTTTTTAAAAAAAATATTTTTTATTTAAATTAAAAATCAAAAAAACTTATTTAATTAATTAAATAATCAAAATTTTTTTTAAAAAGAAAATTTTTGTTTAAATCTAGTATTCTAAAATAAAAAAAAGAAATATTAATAAGAATATTTCTAACTAAAAATTGCATACCCTCTATTTGCTTTAAGTCCAGTTTATTCAAGTCCAACATCTTAAAAAATAAAAAAAGAAATGTTAATAAAATGTTTTTAACTAAAATATAGACACCCAACCTTCCTAATTACTCTCATTTACCTCAATTTACCCCAAGTCTGATCTGATATTCTAAAAAATAAAGAAATGTTAGTAATAATTCTAACTAAAAGAAAGACGTTTATTTTATTCTATTTACCTTATTTATCCTAAATCTGGTTTAGTGTCCTAAAAAATAAAGAAAGAAACCTATAAAATAAAGAAAGAAATATTAGTAATTTTTTTTACTAAAAGAAAAATATCTATTTATCCCTATTTACCTTAAGTCTAATCTGACGTCTTAAAAAACAAAAAAAGAAACCTATAAAATAAAGAAAGAAATATTAGTAATATTATTAACTAAAAGAAAAATACCCATTTACCTCTATTTATTCTTATTTACCCTAAATCCAATCCAGCATCCTAAAAATAAAGAAAAAAATCTACAAAATAAAGAAGAAATATTAGTAATATTTTCAATTAAAAGAAAGACACCTATTTATCCCATTTATTTTTAAGTTCAGTCTGGTATCCTAAAAAATAAAAAAAGTAATCTACAAAATGAAAATAGAAATGTTAGTAATGTTTCTAACTAAAAGAAATGTTCATTTACCCCATTTACCTTCAAGTCCAGTCTAGTGTCCTAAAAAATAAAGAAAGAAACCTATAAAATGAAGAAAGAAATATTAGTAACATTTTTAACTAAAAGAATTACTCCCATTTACCTTAAATCCAGTCTGACATTCTAAAAAATAAAGAAAGAAACCTACAAAATGAAGAAAGAAATATTAGAAATATTTTTAACTAAAAAAAGACGCATATTTACCCTCATTTACCCCTATTTACTTCAAATCCAGTCTGGCATCTTAAAAAATAAAAAAAGAAATATTAGTAAAATATTTCTAATTAAAAGAAAGACATTCAAGCCACCCATTCTGATACTCAAGTCTAGCATTCTAAAAAATAAAAAAGAAATGATTAGCATAACGTTTCTAACTAAAAAAAAAGCTATGCAAACCTCTAATTTACCTCAAATTCAAAGATGATTTCAGCCTAATATTTATAACTAAGAAATTGAAGGTTAGTAAGATAAGTAAAACCTATTGATCATAATCAACAAAAAAAAAGAATGCGATATTTAAATTTATTTAGAAATTCTTAAAATATAAAAAAATGCTATTTATAAAATCAAAAATTTTTTAAAGAAAATACATACTGATGGATATCTGAAAGAAATTTTACCTTTATTAATTAGAATATATAGTAAATAAATATTAATTATTAATAATAATATATTGACTTCAAATGAATTTGCAGAAAAATAAAATGAGAGTTTAAAATTATTTTTTTATAATTATATTATTGCAAATTTATTTTAATAAAAATAGCAGAAAAATTTTTAAAATTATATTATAATATAGGCAAAATTAATTTTTTAATTTTTTTAAAAAAAAATAAAAAAACTTTTGTGTAGACTTTTTTTTAATCAATTAAAGGGAACAGATTTTTTTAAAGAGAAGATACTATGGAAGCAGTATTTTTTATTTAAGATGCATAAGCATCAATTTACAGTAGTAGTAGAAAATAATGATAATGTTATATGACTTAATTAATATTGCTTATTAAAAATATGAATAGAGAACTTTATTAGAATATTTTCTTTTTACTAGTGCTACAAGGATTCTTAGAAGAAGATGGATATTCTAACAGAATAATGATCCTAAGTATAAAGCAAAATTAACAACAATTCTTTTTCAAGAAAAATATTTACGAATGCTTAATTGGCTATCCTATTTTTCAGATATCAATCCCATAGAGAACTTATAAGTTATAATGAAAAAAAAGGGTAGAAAAAAGGGTAAATCAACATATAGCATAAAATAATCAGTTGGATTAAATGATTTTTTGTCAATTATTCGATCTGAATAGGAAAATCTTGATTTAGACTCCCTATTGAATTTATGTGCGAGTATGAAAAAATATTTGAAAGACATTATTGAAAAGAAGAATCATATAATTAACTATTAAAATTTTATTTTTATTTACTTGTGATATTATATTATATATTATTAAAATTTTTTATAAATAAATTAAAAATTGATTAAAAAATATATAGCTTAAAAATTATCATTATTTTTTATTACTACTGTAACGTTTTTATAAAATATATTTATCGCAATAAGAGATTCTCAGATATATGAGTTTCATTTTGGTTATTTATATCTATTTTTTTAAAAAGATTTCTTACATTATATAATTAAACTTAAATATTTATTGTTATACTTGCCTGATTATTGGCACCTACTTATATAGAAAAATAAGGGATGAAAAATATTAATTTTTTGAGTGTACTTTGTAATTTTCTTTAAAAATTTATATTTTAAAAAATAATACAAACTTAAAAAATATTTATTAAAAAAAAATTTCTTTATACATGTAGTAAAGATTTTATTTTTAGATATTGTGTCCTAAGTTGTGATTTACCCTAACTTTAAATTAAGACATATTCATTTTACCTAGAACTGAAATTTCAATTTTAGCAGTCCAAATTCAAATTTCAAATTGGAATATCTCGAATTTAAACAGAACTATCTGATTTATTACTATAGTGAAAGTAAGTCTTTTTTTTATGATTATTAATATATATTATATAATTTTTTTAATATTTTAATTTTTTTATTTTTTTTAGATTTGATTGAATGGAATTATTCAATTTGTCATTGCAGTAAAAGTAAGCTTTTTTTATGCTTATTAATATATAGGCGATTTATGACCCCAAATAATATATATATAGGTCAGATAAAAATTTCAAAATTTACTAAGATTAATAAGCAAATTATTTTCAATTCTTCTAAGCAAATTCTTATTATGACTTTAAAATTTTTTACACTACTAAGTAATTGATTTTGTGACTATTATTAATTATAAAAAGATTTCATATTATTTTTCCATCATTTTTTCATCATTTCACCATCATTTCACCATTATTTTGCCATTATTTCACCATCATTTTTCCATCATTTTGCCACCATCATTTCTCTATACTTTCACCATAATTTTGCCTATAATTTTATCATTATTTCGCTATCTTTTACCAATAATTTTGCCACCTTTCACCATCACCTTCACTATTATTTCACTATCATTTTGCCACTTTTTCATCATTATTTCGCCTATAATTTCACTATCACTTTACCTTAAATTCAGATAACACATTATTATATATTGCAATAAATAATTTGTTTATTAATGATTATAAAAATTTTTTTTATTATTTTTTTTACAAAATTTTATTTATGTAAATAATTTATATAATGTATAAAATCACATGATGTGGTGATATTACTTTATTTATTAATTTTTAATTATTACATCATATTAATAATACTATTTTTAATAGTATCATGATTAAAATAATTAAAAATATTTCATATTATTCCTGTTAAAGTTAACGAACTATCACCAATTATTAATCCATTTGATTTAATATGATATATAATATTTTGAGGATAATGATGAGTAAATAATATATAATCTTTTACAGTTTAACTTGCAAAAAGATGAATTGGTAAATATACTTGCAATGAAATATAGGATAAATCTTCAATTTGAGTAATGGTATTGTGACTATAACAATGATTACCATAACTTTTATAATACATTGCAATTACTTTGACAATACAAATTTTTGTTCTATATAGCACAATTACATAGTTATTTTGTTATAATGGAAAATTTTGAGTAATATTTGCTGATTCAATATATATAACTTCAATATATAATAAATAATTAATAAATTATATATTTATAATATATTAAATTTATATTACTTTCACTTGTAACTTTATCAGCTCGTCTCTACTTTGATAATTCATATTGTTGTAAATTAGCAAGATTAGTTATTATTGTTTTCTAACTATCCTTTCATCGTTTCTCACATTATTTTATAAATCATGTTTCAGGATTATAATTATTTATAAGATGTGAAATTATATGACTAGCCTTATTTAGATTAATAGTATTTATTTTTTCGTGACTGATCATATGTGCATGATTTTTTCTCTCAACTGGTCTTGAATTATATGCTTTATGATGACTTTGTAATGCAATCATAGTTAAATAATCTAGTTCTTCTGTTGAAAGAAGATATCTAATAGAAAAATCTTTTTTTAAATTATCAATTTTGTTAATATTTAATAATAATATATTGTTAAAATTCTTTGAAATATAATAATCATACCATGAGTAGGTCGCTCATATGTATTATGAAAGTTTCTTGTAGTATTATTTAAAGTTGAAATAGTTTGTATTTGCTCATCAATATTTTCATTCTCAATGTTTGAAAAATTAAAAATATTATCAATTGTGTTGGTAGTATGCTTAGAGGTTTGATGAATTGCATCAGAAATTCTTTATTAATTTCAAAAAATTCGTTTGAATTACTTTCAAGTTCTGAACTTGACTTGACTCCAGTTGATATTTCTAAATTTGGCTTCTCTATTATTATAAATGGCTGTAATAATAATTGATTTGCATTTAAAGTAGAATTCATATCAAATGCTTTGGTAAGATTCAATGCCAATTTGTGTGAATATTTAATTGTTAAAGTAATATCAGTATCTAATGACCAATCACATAATGTTATTAATTTTGTTGAATTAATATTTCTTATATTATAATCAAAATAATATCTTATTTAAAAAAATTAAAATTAGATAAAAAATTCAATATAAAATATTTTTATAATTATTATTGTCTGCTTACCTTCACGCACAGATTTTTCTTTTTCTAATATAATATTTTTTGTTCTTAATGCTTTGACACATTGAGAAATTTTTAGAACTAGTTGTAATAACTCTAAATAATTAAAATCTGAATTAATTTGACACGCTATACCAAAAAAATGTTTACAAGCTTCTGATCTGTGCATCTATAGCAAAAATGGATAATTTGGGTAATATTCCTAATGTGCTTTTACCAATAAAATCATAAACTCCGCAAGAGAAATAAAAATTGCATAGCTTTGATCTGCTAAAAAATTTTTGCTTATAGAAACAAAGTCAGAATACTTTTCACTTACATTTGTTATATATTCTTTCCAAATTTGTAAAAAGAAAAAAGATGTTATTGACATTTTAATTCTTTCTAATGGAGTTATTTCACGATTTAAATAGCTATCAATAAGTTCACCTAAATGAAAAAATATATTAAATAATGAAAAAATTTATCATTTATAATCAAAATTGGTTTTTTATTTTACCCATAATGAAAAGATATACAAAAAGTTCTTGTGAATCTTTAATATCATGACAATTTTGTAGATTTGTTAAACAAAATATACGATATGCTGCATTATCATCTTAATGATCAAGTTTTACTATATCATGATGATATATTATAGAATTAAAAAGATTTGATAATTTTAATAATTATTCAAATCGTACTGTTGAATTTTCTAAAGTAAGAAGACATATACCAGACATAATTGCATTTTGACTAGTTTTTTTGACATGTTTAGGATCTTGTATACAGATAACAGGTCCTACATTTAGAAAAGCTAAACAGCTAAAATCAATACTAAGTTTTTTATTTTGAAAAGTTAACCGCTCATTTGTTGAATATAATTGAATTGCAACTTAGGCTTTGAATTCAACTATAGCACCATCTGATCTAATTGATAGTATCAGAAGGTTAAGCTGTGATGCTATTTGAGTTAATAATTCTTGATGAAAACTGATTATAGTTGATGCATTATCAGATCCATTATTTACAATTAATGCAATAATTACTGGAGGGAAGTTTAATAATAATATCTAATAATTGGTAAAATAGAATAGTAAATTATTATTGATATAATTAAGAGATTTAGTCATTTGAATAAATAAATTACCTGCAATATATAAGCACGAACATCTTTCGCAATTACTTTTTTTGTTTTAATATCATTAATGATTGGCTGAATATCTTCATATGTATTAATTTTAATTTGTTCAATTAGTAGTGTTGATCTGATGATACAGCCTAAAATAGGATTATAACGAAGAGCAGGCTTTAACTTAATATTATCTAATATAGCAACAATTGGTCTCTAATAATTTAATGTATCAATTAGCCTTTTAAATTTGGTAACATTCTCAAATATAAGAGCAGGATTTGTAAGCGTATCTTTATTGTTAGTCCAGAGTTTATTATTATTTTTTATAATAAAGATATTTTTTAAAAAATTTAATAGATAAAATTAATTAATTAATAAATAAATATATAAAATAAATAAAATATTATATATTTTGAATTATGCATCCTTCTAAATTTTGACAGAAAAGATCAAGAGTTCGAGTATTAAAACTTCTCAATATAATAAGAAAATTTGTAAAATCTTCATTATATTGAATATTTTGTTTGCCTTTATTATTATCTTTACGAATTGCAGTTTAAACTATTATTTCATTAAGTCCTGTAAATACAGGTTTTTCTTTAAATACGCCATTATTTGCTTTATCTGCTAATGTAATCCATATATTTGTATCATAATCATCTTTAATAACAGACCAAATTTCACAAAGATTCTGATTTTGCAAATGTTTTTTAAAGTATTATTTTTAAAATAATATTTTGACATAAATTTAAGATTTTTAGGTGCAGGTTTTAGTATAGTAAGATGATGATTTAATATAGAATTATATTTTAATGTTAAGTATTCATCACAAATTGTTTTTTCTGATTCAGAATATCCTATGCATTCTTTAGCATGTACAGCAACACCTGTTAATAATATTTGGAAAAGATTTTCATTAATGATCGTTAAAGATAAAAAAATATATTAAATATATTGTAAATACTTACAATCTTTATCAACACGCCATTGAGATTCTGCATAAATTTTCTGATTTAATGCACGTTTTTGAAATAGTTTAAGTCTTTTTCTTGTAAATTTATGAGAAAATTTCTTAGGATACATTTCTTTAGCAATTACTTCAACACGATGAGCTCCACCATAACTTGTTGATGTTCTATCAACATATTTTGCAATCAAATCTGAATATAATCCTAAACATGATTTTTTTTCTACCTGTTTGATTAGTTTCTGAACTAATAATCTCTATATTAATTCCTTCTCCATTAATTTCTTCATTATTTTCGTTTACTGTAATAATATCATCATCATTTATTGTATCTTCTACTTCACTTTTCCAATCATTCCAATCATCATCTGAATTTATATTATCCTTATCATTGGCTTCTTTATTAGTTGTTATTGAATTAAAAAAACACAAAATACTTTATTGTTTTTTTCAGTTGCATTCTGGGCCATTTGCATGCCGGTTAATATAATCCTTATCATATTTTCTGTTAAGTTTTATTGCAGCTCCACATATGCAAATTACCTTTTTAACATGTACAACTTTAGTAACAAATGGATTTTGTTGTAATCGTTATTTTGAGTATTTCTAATCAGCCATAATATGCAAAATAATGTAAGATTGTAAGATAAGATAATATATAAAGATAACGATAATGAAATAATAACTAGAGTTTCAAATGATTTTGACTTTTTATATATTATTTTATTAAATCAAAAATCATAAAAAAAAAATAATACAAAATTATTTATTTAAAAAAAAACAAAAATAAAGAATTTTTAATACAGTTTTCCACTAAAAATTTAACTTATTTTAGTAAAAAAATTTGATTGATATCTATATACACTAATTATGTAAATCAGAGGTAAGACTTAATATTTATATTAATCATGCATGTTAATCATGTTAATCAATCTATACAAAAAATCAAAAGTAAGACTTGCTTATATAACATTAGATCGATTTGTTAAATTTAGACCTAAATTTATTTGGCTAGGCATTTAATTAATTAATCTATACATTTTTTTTTTTTATGAACTGCCGTGATATCGGTAAGGGCGTTTAGATTACTAATTATTTTTTTTTTAGAATTTCAGACTACTGCGATATCAGTTTTATAAGGACATTTAGAGATTACTAATTATTTTTTTTTTAGAATTGGACGTTAGTAATTCTCAAAAGAAACTTACCATTCTAAGAAGGAATTCAACTTACTAATTGATTTCCAAGGTCCAAAGAAGGCTGATTCTAAAAAAAGAGAAGGAAAAAGAATATTAGTAATGTTTTCAAAGAAGCCCACCTAACCCAAGAAGAAGGAAATTCACTCACTAGTAAATTCTCAAGATTCAAAGAAGGCCGGTCCTAAAAAAAAGAAGTAAAAAAAGAATGTTAGTAACATTCTCAAAGAAGCCCACCCAATTCAAAAAGAAGGGAACTCACTTACCGGTAATTCCTAAGATCTAAAGAAGGCTAATCCTAAAAAAGAAAAGAAAAAGAATGTTAGTAATATTCTCAAAGAAGCCCACCCAACCTAAGAAGAAGAGAACTCACTTACCAGTAATTCTTAAGATCTAAAAAAGGCCAGTCTTAAAAAAGAGAAGGAAAGAGAACGTTAATAATGTTCTTAAAGAAGCCCACCCAATCCAAGAAGAGAGAACTCACTTACCGGTAATTCTCATGATCCAAAGAAGACCAGTCCTAAAAAAGAGAAGGAAAAGAATGTTAATAATATTTTTAAAGAAGCCCATCTAACCCAAGAAGAAGGGAACTCACTTACTGGTAATTCTCAAAATCCAAAGAAGGCCAGTCCTAAAAAAGAGAAGAAAAGAGAACATTAGTAATGTTCTCAAAGAAGCCTACCCAACCTAAGAAGAAGGAAACTCACTTACCGGTAATTCTCAAAATCCAAAGAAGACCAGTCCTAAAAAAGAAAAGGAAAGAGAACATTAGTAACATTCTCAAAGAAGCCCACCCAACCCAAGAAGAAGGAAACTCACTTACTGGTAATTCCCATGATTCAAAGAAGACCATCCTAAAAAAGAGAAGGAAAAGAACGTTATTAACATTTCAAAGAAGCTCACCCTAACCAAAAAGGAATTAAATTCACTTACCGGTAAGTTTTTCTAAAAAATATAAAATAAAATAAAAAAAAAAATTAATAAAATAAAAGAAAAAAATTAATATAAATTATAAAATAAATAAAAAAAAAAATTAATAAAATAAAATAAAACTTGAAAAAATAAAAAAAAATAAAATAAAATAAACGAAAAAAAAATAATAGGAAAATATATCTTAACTGGATTAATTGCCGAGGTACTCTTCGTTTCTGCAAAGATTTTTGGCAAAACTGTCTTCAGTCTAGAATGTCAAATGATATGCTGTAATCAATTACAAAATTAGGTTCAACCAAAGGTTACGAAGTCAAAATATAAAAAAAAAATCAATTGATGAAAGGAAAGAAGAAAAGAGAAAAAAAAAAAGGAAAATAAATTGATCGATTTAAGACAAACCGGTTTGTTCATCCTTAAAAAGTAAAATTTGCTTACATAACTTCAGATCAATCTATTAAATAATTAATTTATACTTTCTTTAGATGACTAATTATTTTTTTTTTTTAGAATTTCAGGCTGTTACGGTATCAGTTCAGTAAGGGCGTTTAGAGATTACTAATTATTTTTTTTCTAGAATTTCAGGCTACCCAATATCAGTTCAGTAAGGGTATTTAGAGATTACTAATTTTTTTTTTTTAGAATTTTGAGTTGCTGCAATATTGGTAAGGGCGTTTAGAGATTAATAATTATTTTTTTTTAGAATTTTAGGCTGCCGCAATATCAGTTTGGTAAGGCATTTATAAATTATTATACTAAAATAGTAAAATCAATTTTTTCAAAAATTTTATTTAAATTTATAATTTATTTGAATAGAATCCAAAATATATAAATAATCTTTTTATGGTTTTGGGGCCAGATTATTTCTCTTATGCAAGTTTTTTTATATAAATAAGTGTAATTTTCAGTGAGATAAAGCTGAATTTTGTATTTATTTATTTTTTTTTTTCTTAATACAATTTATAGTGAGATAAAGCTATAAATTTGTATTTTTTTTTTTTTAAAGCAATTTTTTTTTAGAAATCAACATTATGACTACTCAATTAATTGAAATAAAAAAAATAAATCTTCTTTAATTTTAATGAAAACAAGAGTAATTTCAAATCATTTATACCTTTTAACAGATCCTTTACTTAATAAACGAATGAAAATAATATCATCATGTAATAATGGTAATTTAAGTGAGCTTTTTACTTCTATTTTGTCTCTGCTTCTACCTCTGTCTCTACAAACTCTACTTCTATCTTTACACCTATTTCTATCTTTACATCTGTTATTACAGATAAAAATAATCAAAAAACAATAAAAAAATATGAACAAAAAATTAAAGAATTAGATATTGGATTTGTAATTCCTTTAAATGTTGAAAATAATATAAAAGGATTACAAAATTTAATTTCAAAATATAATGATAATATTAAAAAATATCTTATAAATAATTATTTTAAGATAAATAATAACACTAAAAATTGTTTTATTTATCAATTTATAAATAATGAATTATATATGTTAAGGCGACACCAAATTGATTTTCTGTTTTATATTGCATCTTGGTCAATCATGATGAGGGGGGGAGGGGATACAAAAAAAAACATTTGAAAAAAAATCACATGTTTTATTAAAAGTTATGCAAAATATAATAACTAATGTTTATTTGACAGATGTTTTTTGACGTTTATTTAACTTTGCATTTACTTTGTTTTCCATACGACTAAAAAAGGTTTTTTCTGCCAATTGACACCCTTCACACATAGGATATACTAATTTAAATCTATCCTTCAATTCTTGAGGAATATTAATTAAACTTCTATCTTAACTACAATAGTAACAAATTGATATATTGTCACTTTTTCTTGAAGAATAATATAACCATTCAATTGGAAAATCATATGAAATATGAATACGAACCCAGATTTTAGTTGCTAATGGATGTTCTTCTGGAAAGAATAGATCACCATAAGAATAATCAAATGATTCTTTAGCTATTTTAAGAGCTTCAGTTTCTTCTAAAGTTAACTGTGTATCTGAATACAAATAGCGTATTTTTGAACATGAATGACATTTGATATAATCACGAATTTTTGTAACTACTAAAATAGAGGTAGGTGCCACTTTCGAATTCAATGTAGATTGAATTAAAGATGGTCTATACTTTTCAGTAGTAGATTTTCCATAAAGAGTTGTAAAACTTTCATAATGATCAGGATTATCTATAAAAGTATTGATTAATATACTATAATATTAATTAAATTAAATTAATTATATTTAGATACATACTTTGTGAAGGTACTGGATCAGGCAAAAAATTTAACATTGCAAAAATATTATCTGGCATTCAGTTAAGCTTACAAAATTGACAAGTTATTTTTCCACATTTTTTAATCTAATAAAAAAGTTAAAAATTAAATTAATTTTACAATCGTAATATAATTATAAAAATATAAATTATAATTGCCTGAAATGAATATACTCTTTCTTGACAATGAGTTTCAATAAAAGTAACTAGATCATGATATTTCCTTAATTTGAGTAGTTTCACATTTATTCAATGTTGAATCTATTATATTCATATTCTTTTAAAAAAAATATATATGTATATATTAATAAATTAAATAAAAAAAACATAAAATAAAAATATATAATACCTCAAATAATAGATTAATTTGTTCTTCTGTTGCTGGATTATAAGTTTTAAATGAAACTTGATTTAAAACAAGTTTTTCAGTATGTTCACGTAACATTTTTTGAATATTTTTTATACATGATACTAAGTCCTCACGTAAATTTGTATTTTGAGCTGCTTTATTTCTAATCTCTTCTAATGTATCAGCTTTATCAAACAAAATCTCAGATTCTGAACTTAATGGATCACGAATAATAGCAACACCTTGAAGAGCAATATTTAGAATGCTCATAATCCTTTCAGCTGGATTGGTCCAACTATGATGAGACGCAGTGCGTACAGCCATAAGTATATCAAAATCACCTGCCAAAAATAATGCTATTAAAGAAATTTGTACTGATCCAAATGTACACCGATGATCAGGACCACCATCAGTATATAAACATAATATTGGTGATATAGATTGATTCAGATAATTAGATTGTATTACTTGAAGAAATTCAGTAGAATGTCGTAAAGCACTATTTGGTTGAAATATAGTATCTTTATAACTAACATAAACACTTCCATCATAAAATGATTCTGAAATAGTTTTAGGTATATTAATGAAAAAAATTACTGATGGAGTTAATGATAGTTTTGTAAAATCATGATCTCCTGCAGATAATAAAATTTCTTAATGAATTAAAAATTTTCGATTTCGTACACCAGTAGATACAGCAATTCCTTCACCAATTGGAATTTTATGTTTATCATCTGCTGAGATAAAACATGTATAATCACGATAACGAATTTCAAATTCGCGTTCATATTTCCAAATAGCTTGACAATAGTGTTCATCCTTATTAGGCTTTCGAATTAAACATGTTTGAACTTTATAACTAACTTTGAACTGACCAGTATATTGATTAGCTGAGTTAATATAAGGATTTGAAGGTGAAAAATTTATACGTATCCATTCTTCACAAGGAATACAAATTTCAGATGGCAGATCCTGATAATGTTGATTAAGTCGTATAATAATTGTTTCACAGAGATCCTGAAGAGATAAAGCTAATGGCATATGTAAAATATTTTTATGTCGTCGATCATCTACTGCAAGTACAAGCTAAATAAAAAAAAAATATTACTCATTGTTTTAGAATTTTTAATTTAAAAAATAAATCAATGTAAATCTTACTTCATTAAAATAAGATTGTAATTCATTCCAAAATAAATCAAATTTTATTTCACGAAATCCATTATTAATTCGTAAATCAACAATAATGGATGGATCTTCCATTGCTAACATAAATTTCAACTGTTCTTCAAGATCTTTACTTATATTATCAGTTGTAAGTGAAGCATCTCCAGTAAGATCTTGAAATAACATTCTTAAAACAACTTTAGAAATATTGCGAACTAATGAATACTAAATAAATAATAAAAGATTTTAATTAATATTAATATAGTTTTTAAATAAATTAAATATTTAATTAAATTTAAAAAAGGAGTTGTATGTTTTAAGTTTTAATTTGTATATTTGTTTGATAATAAAAAAAACTCACTTTATTAATAACATTTTATTTCATTTGTCGAGTATAATATTTAGGAATATTATCTTGAATTTTTGTTAATATTCTGGCTTTAAGAGTTTAATTATACTCATCCTTATCACAATGCCAAACAAAATTAAGAGTTCCTAAATAATTTCTATGATTATATCTACGATTATATTAAGATAATTATATTAAAAAAAATTTTATTATATCATTTTTTAAATAAATCGATCACATTTAATATTTTAATTAAATTCAATTATACCTATATAATCCAATATGTAAAGGAAGTTGTAAATTTTTTATGTAATAAAATTTTTTTAATGGATCCTGTGGTGCAAATGAATTAAGTTCAACATATTTATACGAAAGGGTAGTAAGAAGTTTTTGATATAAAGGTTCATATATTTCTTTAAATTCTTTAACAAAACAAGAACCAATGCTATACATTTCACAATTTTCTGAAGGTATTCTTGCTGGCATATCAGTTTGATGCAACAGTTTCATATTATTATTGGTTTTTTGTAAATGGTCATAATACTTGCGTAACATTATAGGTAACTCAAGAATTTCTGATGTTACATCTTTCCATACATTATTAATAGCCCAAGGTTTCTCAAGTGAAAGTTCAATTGAATAAGCAAGATGCAAAAGCTTATCCTGAATAAGAGAAGTTATTTTGTGATGAGATGTATTATAAAATTTGTTGAAAACATCATTGTTTTGGTAAGTTGGCAAGTCACAAAAGATTTTAGGTAAATGGCATTCTCGAAGACGTAATTTATTTAGATATGGGTCAATGTATCAAATTGCTTTTGTTAAACGCATAACAAAACTTTGGCCATTAGTTTGATGAGTACCGCGAATCCATCCTACTTTTTACTCTCCATAAGTAAAATAATTTCATTATAAAGTAAATCCAAACATGTCTTTTCTTCTTTTCAAATAGGAAGTTTGACTTCAGTGATCATAAGTTTTTCAAAGGCGTTTGGTAAATTTGGTGGAGGTGGTGTTTGTGAGTAAGTTGTTTCTTCAGAAACAATCGTAAATTTCACTTGAGAGAATTTAAGTGACTTCATTAATATTATCCGACCATCTAACCCTTCTTCTACAGGTTTCCATTAGTCTTTATCATTGGCATGAACTGATACTTGAACTACCTTTCCTATATATGTACCTGAAGTAACAATATCAAATACTTCAGAAAAAAAACCTTTTTCATCTACTTCTTTAATTTTTGACTGAG
The DNA here is from genome assembly GCA_910591825.1 of Funneliformis caledonium. Lineage (NCBI taxonomy): Eukaryota > Fungi > Glomeromycota > Glomeromycetes > Glomerales > Glomeraceae > Funneliformis > Funneliformis caledonium. The sequence goes on from CAJVPQ010002065.1 coordinate 15,132, forward strand.
CCAAACTTTTGAGACCTTCATATACTTGGAATATAATGAAAATCATAATATCAAAAACTTAAAGAAAGTGGAA
>CAJVPQ010002066.1:0-15202 GCA_910591825.1 Funneliformis caledonium
ACTTTTAAAAAAAAAATAAAAAAAATATAATAAATAGTAAGTTATTTTTATTAATTATTAGTATTTAATTACATTTGTTACTATAATTTAAAGTCAACTAAACTTTTTATTTAAAAAAATAAATAAATAATATAATAGATGGTGAGTTTATCAGTATTTAATTACACGTATTACTGTAATTTAAAATCAACTAAATCTTTTATTTAAAAAAATAAATTAATAATATAATAGATTGTAAGTTATTTTTATTAATTATCAGTATTTAATTATACTTGTTACTATAATTTAAAGTTAACTAAATTTTTTATTTAAAAAAAATAAATTTTATTAGCAAGTAAGTTATTTTTATTGATTATTAGTATTTAATTACATTTATTACTGTAATTTAAAGTCAATTAAATTTTTTATTTAAAAAAATAAATTAATAATATAATAGATAGTAAGTTATTTTTATTGATTGTCAATATTTAATTACACTTTTTACTGTAATTTAAAATTACTAATTTTTTTATTTTAAAAAATAAATTAATAATATAATAGATGGTTAGTTATTTTTATTGATTATCAGTATTTAATTACACTTGTTACTGTAGTTTAAGTTAACTAAATTTTTTATTAAAAAAATAAATTAATAATGTAATAGAAAGTAAGTTATTTTTATTTGATTATCAGTATTTAATTACACTTGTTATTGTAATTTAAAGTCAATTAAATTTTTATTTAAATTATAAATTTTATTAGCTTGTAAATAATTATTAGTATTTAATTACACTTATTATTGTAATTTAAAGCCAACTAAATTTTTTATTTAAAAAATAAATTTTATAAGTGGGTAAGTTATTTTTATTGATTATCAGTATTTAATTACACTTGTTATTGTAATTTAAAATCACTAATTTTTTATTTAAAAAAATAAATTTTATTAGGGGGTAAGTTATTTTTATTGATTATCAGTATTTAATTACACTTGTTACTGTAATTTAAAGTCAACTAAATTTTTTATTTAAAAAAATAAATTAATAATATAATAGATTGTAAGTTATTTTTATTGATTATCAGTATTTAATTACACTTGTTACTGGTAATTTAAAGTTAACTAAATTTTTTATTTAAAAAAATTAAATTAATAATATAATAGATTGTAAGTTATTTTTATTGATTATTAATATTTAATTATACTAGTTATTGCAATTTAAAGTTAACTAAATTTTCATTTATAAAAAATAAATTTTATTAGTTCGTAAGTTATCTTTATTAATTATTAGTATTTAATTATATTTGTTGTTATAATTTAAAGTCAACTGAATTTTTATTTATTTAAAAAAATAAATTTATTAGAGGGTAAGTTACCTTTTATTATTATTAATAATATATATATAATTTAATCAAAATTAAATTAATAATATAAAATATTATAATTATATATTTAATAATATATATTAATTAAGTAAGTATTATATTTTAATTTTTAAAATAATAATAAAATAATAATTATAATATTTATATTATATAATTATTATTTAGAAAAAGGTTTTTGCATAAATTGTAATAAAAATAATACCAAATATAAATAGTGTAAAGAATGCTATCCTAATTTATTTCAACAGAGCTTTTATAATTGGATTAAAAAAAATAAATTTATTGATAAATTTATTCAAAAAACTCAAATAAATATTCAAAGGCAATTGACTAGTAAAAATAAATTTATTAATAAATTTATTCAAAATACTCAAATAAATACTTAAAATAAAAAGCAATTATTAGAATAGATTCCTTATAATAAATTTAAAAATATTGAGTTTTTTGATAAAGGAGAATTTAGTATTATATATAAAGCAACTTGGACAGATAGATTTATTAAATTTTATGAATTTAAAAAGAAAAAATGGATTAGAAATGGTAGTACTGATATAATTCTTAAAAGTTTTGATAAATCATCAAATCTAAATGAGAAATTTTTAAATGAGGTATAAATTAATAATTATATTTAATTTTTAATAATAATGTTTTTATATTAATTTGTTTTTATTTAGTGGAAACATCATTATAATTGTTATAGTCAATTAAAAAGATATTCAGATGAACTACTTATTCAATTATATGGATTTACTTAAGATCCAAATACTTTAGATTATATGGTAGTAATGAAATATGCAAAAAATAATAATTTGAGAAAAAATTTATCAAATATACTTAAGAATAAATGGATTACCAAATTATTACAATTAAATAATATTATTAGTGAACTTGATGAAATACATCAAAAAAATCTTATTCATTGTGATTTCCATTATGGCAATATTTTAAATATTAGGAATTCAATTTTATCTATTAGTGATTTAGGATTATGTAAACCTGTAAATTATTTTCAAACATCTAAAAATAATGATATTTATGGTGTTTTACCATTTATTGCACCTGAAGTTTTAAGAGGTTAATCTTATACATTTGCTAGTGATATATATAGTTTTTCTATGATTATGTGGGGGTTTACCTCTGAAGATATTCCATTTAATAATGAAGCTCATGATTTTCAACTTGCTTTAAGTATTTGTAAAAATAAACGTCCTGTAATTATTGAAAATACACCACAATGTTATACAGATTTAATGAAAAGATGTTAGAATGTAGATCCATTAAAAGACCAAATACATCAGAAATTTGCAGTATAATTAAATTATGGTATAGTACTATTACAACAGAAATTTTAAGTAGTTTCAATCTCGATGAAATTATTTTAGATTTTTATAAAAGTAGCCAAATTTTAGAACAAAGTCAAATTAATATTTCAGATAATAATAAAGCTATTATTAAATCACATCTACAAGCATATCATATAAGCCGATTACTAAATTTTACTGAAAAATTAAATAAAGTTTTAACTCAAAATATAGAAAATAGTCAAAATATTGGTAATTATTAATAAATTTATAAATGTAAAAATTTAACCTTAACTAAATATATATTTTTTAATTTAATAGAAATTTTAAATATTACAGAAGATGATTTAAGTAAGCAATTTAAATTATAATGAATATTTATACATGTAAAATATTATTTATTAAATTTATTTTTCAAACAGATGAAATTATTAATGAAGATTAAGTCGATATAAAAATTATTTAAAATTCTTTAGTAACACTGAAATAATTATTATGTAAAATCATTTATTTTTATAAATATACTTTGTTTAGTGAACACTGCCATATAGAGTAGTTATTATAACAAAACTTCAGTTTATCACTTTAAATTTTTTATATAAATTATCATTTTATACAACGAAAATATTTGTTTAGTAATTATTTTGAAATCGCTTAAATCTTTTGTTTTATTTTTTATATATAGTAAATTAATGCTTGAACTTGCGATCCTTTAACTTTAAAATTTCTGACCTGAGTTTATAGTTATATTTACTCAACGATTTACAATTAGAATTGACTCGAATTATATATGGTTTGGGTAATCTAGTCAAGTTTAAGAATATTAAGTAGGTTTAAAGCTAAGTATTAATTCAAATGATATTTATACTTATTTAATAATCATGTGTCCTGTGGTAAGTTATGCATATCAATTATTTGCTTTGGTTTTAATATATATTAAGGATTTAAAAGTTAAAACTAAGAATTATGAGTAAGTATGTTATTAGATATGGAAACATTCAAATTATATGCTAAACGCGATTAAAAAATCAAGAACTGAATTATATATTTTTATATTTAAATAATAATTTAGGAAACTCGAGTGTCATTGGAGTCAGGTTAATTTGAGTTTTTTTTATTATTCACACTCTTCTTTGAGTCATAAAAATCTTAACTCAGTTCGATTCGAGTCATGAGATAACCTGAGTCTGATCTCAAAAATATATATATATATTTTTTTTAAATACTTATGGGCATTACGAATAATCAAATTATTTTAATCAGTATTCAATGTTCAGAAGACAAATCTTTTAAGAAGAAAAAAGTTTATACGAAATCTGAACTTTATCGTAAAAAAAAATTTTAAATTTTGTTATTAGTATTGACATATTACTTAAATATTTGCTATTAGCAAATAAACCCTAATTTTAGTATGTCTCAGGTTTGATATAAATAATTCATTTCCTTTATCTATTATTTATTCGATTTAAATCAAAATCAATATATACTTGAAAGAACCACTATTAAAATTAATTAGATTTTTGATATACAGAATATATATGGATGTTTATCTTATCAATAGAAAAATTATTGATAAAAAATAATAAATCTTAGTAAGAAATTAAATGAATTGAACGAATTTCACTATTTAAATATATCAATTGATCGTATTATTTTCTTTTAGTATTTATTCATTTCAACAAATAATTATAATCAGTCAGTTTGATAAAACATTTTGATATGAAGATTATCTTATTTTGACTTTTTTTTAGATACAGTATTACATAGTCCAAAATCAAATTTTGACGTTGAGTTTGAGCATAAATGTCGAAATTAATTGGTATGAAGACTGATTTTACGATATGTCGTGCTAAAAGTCAAAAAAAACTGAGAAAAATTATCACTAAAGAAATCAAATTTTTTATGTATTCAAAAGATTTATCATTTTGCTAATTAAATCACTTATTATTGAATAAAAATTGTGGTAAATACTTGTAATAAAAATGGGATAATTAGCCAAAATTCATCTGATTATTATCCAATATCACTTTATTCAATAGATAAAACGTTCAATAGATGTCGAATCAAATATAATTATGAAGAATGTATAATATTCTAATTATGTCCCAATACTTGAACAACTTCAACAAATTTTTTGTAAAAAAAAATTAAAAAATGATTTAAACATATACGAAATCTTATATTATTTTATGATCACATGAAAGCTTCTTCATTTCTAAGTCAAACGATAGCTTTTTCATGTACGCGAAGTATTTACTTTAGCTCCTTTCCAACTTCGATTTAATTTCACTATCATTATAATTTTTAAGATACAAAATAATTTTCTTATTAATTTTAGCTTGATAACGCCACTAAAAATCGTGTGTATTGTAGCCAAATGGGTAAATATCACAAAATTTAATGTAGATGCTGTACGGAATAATGTTTTGTTTCTGATTTATTCATTTTATAAATAAAAATATTTATTGATATTTCAACATCAATCAATAAATAAACCAATGTGCATAAAAAATTTAGAACTTACAGTATGTATCGCAATTGTCTTCTTATTCATTTAATGCATTGCATTGATTCACATTGTCTAATGCATTATTTAAACGCTTTCTTTATACGTGTCTAATAAGAATATTTAGCAAGTTGTCCTTATTAGACTCACACTTCCTTTTATTTAAAAAGAAGTATAACTGCATTGAATATCAAAACTCTGATTATATTTATTTTATTTGACAAATTTTGCTTAAGTGGTTTCTGAATATTCTAATACAACAATAAAAGTAACATATAAGTAAAAAGAAATCAATGGGATGTGGCATACCTTGGCCACAGATTTTTAGTTATTAAAAGTCATTTTATCCAGCACGATGCATCAAAATATTCTTCAAATACATAAATGAAATGTTCTTAATTTAATTTTTTTTAGAGAAGCTATTAAATCTTTGTTTTAGGTTGACAGTATACTAAAAATTACGTCATTATAATAATGTCCTTTTTTTATTGCTATAACAGTGACGCTCAAAAAGAAAATTGAAAATCTTAATATCACATGATCTAATTAATGGTTTCTGGATCAAAAAACTATATGGGAACATTACCAGTAAAATCAGTAAAATCAAGTCATGAGATATAGTAAATCGAGATTCTTTTTTGATAATAAATACTTTTATAAAAAATTTTCACTTTTATATTTACTAAACAAATTATAACGAATTTATAAATTCTGCATTATTAAATATACGTGTAACATACACCAGTTTTTCTAAATAAGTATTATGACTTTCCTTGTAATATTCATTTGATCTTACTTAATAGGGCTAACTCGCAAAAATATTTACACGATAAAAGTCACATGAAAATATAAAATCGCAATTCAAAATAACAAGCTACTAATTCACTTACGAATGGATTGTAATACATCAATAATAGGTAATACTAAGTATTACTATTATTTCCTGCATAATCTCTGGAGAGAATCAAGGCTCTATCAAGCAAAGCCTGGAGAAAAATTCTCTGAGCACCATTTTCATCTCGATCCATTACAGCTCCACAACTTCGACACTTGTACATCTCAGATCCTCCTATTTTTTGAACACTCCCATACTAGCTGCAGGTTTTTGAAGTATAGGCCTCATTTTAGATAATAACATAGATCACTAATTCTTCAGCTTTAGCTACCAGACGTTGGCGAAATTGATAGTGAGCCCAAAAGAGCATTTTACGAACAGTTTTTTACGTTATATTTCTTGTTTTTCGATTTATTATATTTGATACCTCAAAAGAAAGAATTATAATGGCATCAAATTCGCGAGTAAAAAATGTAATACTCTTTTTATGGATTTCACTTTGCAGATGTTTGATTTTTCGTATCATCTGATAAATTGCATTATCAAGTCATAAGGCCTTTTTATTTTTACGTTTTTAATTAGAGAAAGCCAACTTGTCCCTTAGAGAATGAAGATTATCCATATATTTGCATAAACGAATAATTCGTCCAATGTCATATTGGCCAATTTTACCTACACCTTTAGTAGGAGAGTACAGTACCATGTGATGGGTATACAAACACCAGGTATCATTTGCTGAATTTTGATTATTCTGATCTGAAAATGTCATTTATTTCAAAATTTCTTAGTAGCTTTGTCTTTTTCGATCTTGTTTCATCATTTTATAAAATTCACTTTAGGGGTTCTTTTTATTTTTAATTACACTCACCATTTTTCTTAGAAAGTTCTCCTAATCTCTTTTCTTTAAATGTGGCAATATTCAGGTATACCAAGCACTCAAGGATGCAGCACATGCAATAAGACTATAATTGCTATTACTTAATAACGTTTTGACATCAAAACACAACACATTTTCATGTGGAAATTCTACTGATTCAGGCTCTTTATTACTTTCAAAACGAGTTCACCCAGGTTTAATTAACAAATCTTTTTCTAATGGCATATTTAAGAGATTTGATTCGGTGAATTCCATTGCTAGTCTTCTATATTTTTTGCTTTGCATTCTCCAATATTCCAAAAATGTTTAGCTATAGAATTACTACATAAGTTTATATATCAAATTCAGGAACATTAGGGAAATTTTCTGTTTCCTTCCTTTTAAACCTTCATGATCCAAATGTTTTAATGCAATTTTAACTACTTCAGCTTGTACTGGAACATTAGAAGAATTATCTGGGAAAATCTTTTCATGAAACCATTCCAGTAACATTTTTACTTCAACTTCATTAAATCTTTCTGTTAATAGTTGAAAATTTTTATTTTGATTAAACACGTAATATGTAAGCAGTGCTTAAAAATAATATTCATGTTTGGCATATACTTTACTATAGCGTTTAAACTTAATTCTTTTTTGAAAGTTCGTATTGAAAATGAGTTTCTTATGCTAGATTTTATCGTATATTGACGCATAGTTACTAAACTGAAAAAGGCTTTCATAAGTTAGATTGAAACAAAAAAAATTTAGTGAAAAATTAAAATTATTGTAGAAAATTTTGCGTGATTTTTTACTAAAAGAAGGCATTACGTGTTTTTTATAATAACACATCACATGATTTCCATTTTTCTAAATGAATAGGTAACATTTTCACATTGCAATTTAGATTTCCTCTCTATAATAAGTATCAAATTCAATAAATATTTGTCATTTATCCAATCCACACCACTTTTAAGGATTAATCCTTGTAAAATATTCGTATAATTTCTCATTTCACTCTTACATTTGCTAAATTATTTGACAGAATTTTTAACTATAACGTTACAGCTTGATTATTTTCTGAATTCTCATATATTTTTTAATTGGATTGGAAATAAATTCATTGATTTGCATCATCAATGTTTTATTTTCTCTATGTCGAGTTAAATGAAATGATATAAATCAATATTTGATAAACACAACTTTGTATGATGATAAAATAAATTATATCACAAACCAATGACGGCTTTCTTGAGATTTTTAACTTATATTGAGTTCGTAGGATGGGTATCAGGATCTGAGGAGTTGTTTCTGCTATTCAAAATTCTCTTTTTGCTTGACACTAGAGACCCATGTATAGAGGAACCCCTTTTAGTAGTGGTGGTAGTAGCAGTGACGGTAGTGTAATCAACATCTTAAAAAGTTAACTCTAAAAATATAGAAGATTTGTCATAAAGGAGTCATTTTAGCAATAATTCTTTCTTGCTTTAGCCAACAATATAAGGTATCTGATGAGATTCTAAGTTTTTTAGTTGCCTTGTATACAGATAAATACATAGAGGAGGAGAGTTTGAGTTTATGATTTTGAATTATTATATGCTTAATAAGGACTTTTTCATACTCTTACTTAACTATTTGATTGAAAATTTTGATTTTCTGTTTTTATTATTTATTTCTATTTCTCTGCTCAAATTTTTTTTATACTATTTTAAGCAGTTTAGTTTTGAGTCTTATATGATTTTTATTGATAACGTTATTATGATAAGCAATACTAAGCAATTATTGGCAACTGAGCAAAAATTCGCTTGCGATAATTATAAATCATACATTGTTAATAATCTAAAAACTGCATGGTCTTCATGACCCTGTTGTTTATAAAAATATTCACACAATCAAAATAAAACTAGGAAACAGAGACTATTGTGAGTCCTGAATAAATTATTATACGAAAATCACGTGACGAACAGAGAAATACTCATATGTACAAATTTTAATCAATGCACAAAAATATATAGTCCTTTGCTTCGCTCAAGACAAAAATTTATTTTAAAAAATTTTGTAAATCCACACTTACCACAAAATTATAATGATCGACTCTTTGGTGGTGGATATTTACCTGGATTGATTAATATTTATGCAAAATATCTTTTACTTTTTTCCTTTAATGATTTCTCTCCCTAATGCTGCTCTTATCTTAACGATTTGATGCACAGTTTGAGTTTTAAATGTTGAAGCATTTTCTGATGGTATTCATTATATTAAGCTAAGAGTAATGGCTTATTATGTAAGATATAGACGCTTGCTTATCTGACAAAAGAAGAGGCCTTACTAAAATAGATTAATTTAGTGTAAAGTTTTCTTTGAGCAGTTTGTTACTTTCACGTATCCTTCGCCGAAAAAGCAATGATCATATTTATATTTATTTATTCTTTGCCAATCATGATTTTTTAAAATTTATTGATAAGTTTTTATTTTTCTTTCTTTTGATACTCTTCTCTAACAAGTTCTACATTTTTCATTATATTTATCAGGTCTGAAAGGTCTGATGATCATTATCTGATGAACTAATATCAACGATTAAGATGAATTTTAAGAGTTTGCACATTAGGCATGATAATAAGATAAAAGTTTACATATAGTGCTTCTTGGTCATGAGGTAGTAGACGTGGTCATTGATGAGGCTTTTTGATTAAAGTAGTTTAAACATGATTGTATTATGCAGGGTTAATCTATATATGTTCATCCTCTACCCTAATTTTGGTAGAGGTAGGATTGGAAAGGTCCTAATTAATCTTTAAAAATTATTAATTTTAAAGATTTTTTTTAAATAATATTTTTGTAATATTAAATTATGTTAAAATTTTCTTTATAATTTAATTTTTAAAAAACATTAGGACTTAAGTTCTATGATTAAGTCCTGAATAATATAAATTTCTAATTTTATATGGTTTTTTATTTTAAATTAATAAATAAATTTATTTATTTTAATTATTAAAAAGCTAAAATTATTATTAATAAATCTAATTAAAAATATATAAATAAAAATTATTTTTAAACTTTTAATACCTATTAAACTTTGCCAACTCTAATCCTAATATTTTTTGAAAATATACAATACTATATATGAAACTTCTACTGAATATCTAGCATAAAATGTATATAATTAGATTCAGTGATTTGATCTTCTACTTAGTATTCCAAATGAATTGAGTCAAGTCAAATTATTAAAATTCAGATTCAAAAAGGTGTTCACTAAAGAAAAGAAGTAAAAAATAAAAAAACTTATACATAACTTATATTTATGACCTAAGCTAAAATCCAAATTCAGGTAACATTCTCTAAAGAAAAGAAGCAAAAAAATGTTAATGACATTTCAAAATCAAAGAAAAAATAAAAATAATCCCTATACTAACTTACTTTTATAGCTTAAGCCAAAATCCAGATACAGAAAGCATTCTTTAAAAAAAAGAAGCAAAAGAAATATTAATAGTATTCCAAAGATAAAGAAAAAACAAAAACAATTCCCTACACTAACTTATCTTTATAGTTCAAATGAAATCCAGTTTTAAGAAAATATTTTCTAAAGTAAAAAAATAAAAGGAATATTAATGATATTTCTAATGATAAAGAAAAATAAAAATAATTCACTATATCAACTTAACTTTATAACCTAAGCTGAAATCCAGGTTTAAGAAAGAATTCCTTAAAAAAAAAAAGTAAAAAGAATATTTATGATATTTCTAATGATAAAAAAAAAAAAAAAAACAATTTTTTTCACTAATTTACCTTCATAGTCTAAGCTAAAATCCAGGTGTAAAAAGGTGATCTCTAAAGAAAAGAAGTAAAATAAACATTAATAATAATATTTTCAAGATAAAAAAAGAAAGAATTTTACATTTACTATTTGAATTCAAGTCATTCAAGTTGAAATTCCAACTATTTTAAAGTACAAGATTTAGGTGAAAGCTATCTTTATAGAAGTAAAATAAAAGAAACATTAGTGATATTCCTAAGATAAAAGTTTTTAATAGATGATATAATATGTAATTAGGTTTAATACTATATTGTAAAATTAAATAAAAAAAATTAATAAAAAAATTTATACTTATCTAAACAGGTTAAATTGATCAGATATCTAATAAAATCATCCATCTAATTTGATGAATAAAAATTCTTTTTATTTACCAGATATCTGATGATTCATTTGATTATCTAGTGATATAACAGGAAATATCAATCTGAATCTAATCAAATTTCAGATGAATGATCAAATATTCAGATTGATCAGATTTAGAGAACACCTCTAGTTTGGTAAGTATATTAAAGATAAGAATATTATTAAAGTATTAAACTATAGATTATTTTTTGTTTAATTTTAAAGAATAATCATATGATATAATGTTAAACAGAAATTTGCTTATTTATTTATTTATTTTCTATTTATTTTTTATCTTCAATAAGTATATTTATTTCTTTATAAAATAAACCTTAATAATTTAAAGTAAAATTGATTATGAAATTTTGTCATTTATCTCATGAAATTATTTGCTACCATTACAATTTCGTTATTTTTCTTTCAAAATGTTCAATATATATAAAGTACTTTTAACGGTTAGATTGTAGTGTAATTCAATGATCAACCACCCCAGATATTACATAAGAGATGGTCTAATTATAATTATTGTATAAGTAATAAGGTTAATTGTGAATGAAAAAGTTATTAAATATTCATTTAACAATTAATTTATGATAAATCTTTAGATCATATTAGCTGATGTAGTGAGGTAAAGTCGTTAGCATAACAATTGTAGGGGAAATACAGAAGTCAATAGTGTTTTAATTTCCCGATGTAGAATAAAATGTATAGATTAATCCAGAATTCAGTATAACAATAAGCCTTGCTTTTTCATCCTTATAAAAGCTTGATTATTTTTTCCAATTAATGACTTATGAAAATTTGTAAAAAGCTCGTTATTTTTTTGGATATATGGGACCTTTGCAATAGAAAAGGGAGAAACAACTAGAAAGAATCAATTTTACATTTAAATGCCAAATATGATCAGATTTAGCACAAACACATTTTTTTAATTTTTTCCAGCCGTTTACCCCTTTTCTATTGTCAAGGTCCCATATGATGGTTGATAAGAGAAATAAGACTTATAAAAATTTTCTTCTTGTTTTATATGTCAAATATGAATGTTCATCTCTAACCTCGATCTTAAATGAAATCTCATATGTGAAGCTAAATTCCATGTCAAAATTTGCAACTCTCCTATGGTAAATTACCAAGTTTATATGAAATTTTTTTCAAAAAATGACCTTTCATTATGACTTGAAATTTGTAATCCAAGAACTTCAAGTTGGAAAATCTAAATTTACAGAAGGATACCAGTGAAAGATGACATTTATTACCAACGACAATGATTAATATGCTAAAGACGATATATCTATCGTATAGAAAGTACATATTTCGTACTATTCCTCGCAGCAGAATGCTCCTAATGGTTGTATAAAGACAAATCGGATATTATTTAAAACACAAAAATCGATACGGAAATGAGTGTCGAAGAATTTTTCACAGAAATGAAGAAGAAGGAAAACTCAAATGGTGACTAACATCTGCGGTAGGCATTTACATTGCGTAAGCTTTGCTAAAAAGAAACCTGCAGGTAGATTTTAACTGAACTGACCAGTCTAATAAAATAAGTTTATCAATACGATATAGTAGATAGAGTTATTTTGTCTAAATATTTTGTATTTTTGAGATTGGTTTTATTTGAAAGCCAAATTCATAATAAATGAAGGAGATTTTATATTAATAACAACAATAAAACTGATTGTGATAGAGGTTAAAATAATCATTGACCAACCGACCGTTTCACCGACCGATTTATTCATTTAAACCATTAAATATATTTAATCACGCAGAATTATCGCGGACTTTAACTTTTGTTTTCAAAATTTCAAAATTTATATAAAATTAAATAAAAAAATATATATATTATATAAATAAATGTTATTTTGTTGAATTATAGTTTTATTTATTAAAAGCTATTCCCATAAACTTTTAAATTTCGTGATGAAACTTGACTCGCATAGTGATTTTAAATGTAAATTTTTAATTGCGGATAACGATAAATTCATAGCACGGCACAATTCATTCGTATGATAAAAGGAACCATATAATTTTTTACTCTCATTTTATTTCAATCACAATAAATATATTAAAAGACAAAAGTAACAACAAAAATATATCGGAAAGATGTAATATCAACATTATTCAATCTAAAAATCGCCATTTCTTCTATGTTAAAATTGTTTGCATCCTAAATTTTACTTTCATATTAAGTGGTCTGCACGTACCAGTATTCTCATTCTTAACAAGAGATTTTCCGTCATTCCTAATGAGTCAAATGTTTATCTGTCGTCATTGTTTTTATGGGCTCCAGAGGTGCGACAGTAATAAATAACAATCCAAATTGGAAACTTACAACTTTTGGATCGTAGTAAATCCTAATGGAATAATTCGATAGTTACTTTTTAATAATGTTTTAGTTGCTATTATTAAAAAGATCAAAATAACTGACGAATTATTCCATTAGAACTTACCTCAAAGATTCTAATTAATAACAATAAAAATTATATAATTAGGACTTAACTTCAATCGGTTTCAATGTTTCAAGGTTCCGCTAAATAGTGTTAATTTAAATCAAAAAAAAAATCAACTAACGAATGATCCAAGTAAGGTTGCCAGGCAAAACCCAGAGGTTTCGACAGGCATCGAAATCGAAACCCGTCGAAACGTTTTGCCAAATATTTTTATTAAAGGCAAAATTGTGAATGTTTCGACGGGTGGCAAAGTTTCGACGGATGGCAAAACCCATCGAAACCTTCTGATACTAAAATACAAATTTTTGAATTTAAAAATTTATTATTTCGTTTAACGAGAAGAGCAATCGTATATAGCAAAGATAAGTTGATCTTGAGTTAACAGAGTTTAATCAGATAGTTTTCTGAATAAGTCTTGGGACTATTCTTATAACTCTATAGTTTTAATAAAGTTACTATTTTACACTTTCAACCTTCTTCTTGTCTTTATCATAGGATTGATCATAATAACCTACTACATAAGTGAATTGTGATAATAAATTGTTTTGTTTGTTAATCATTAATTTCTCTTAGAAAAGGCCTTTGAGATAATTGTGTTGTGATCTTAAGTTATTTAGTTTGTTAGCTTGATCTTGAGATGATTCTAGGTCTAACATCAGAAACCTTACCAACTATGGCTGACCTTATTGCCCGCTATAAAAAAAGTAGGTATTATACCTGATTTAAATAAAGAGAGTATAAGAAGTAAAAATTATAATGGAAGGTGCAATCTTTTTAGAGCTATACAATTTATCCATTATTTTTTTTATTCATATAACAAAATTTTCTTTTCTCTTTATTATTCCCTTTGATAAATTTATTTTTATTAAAAACAGTCTCAGCTGCATGTTAAGGAGTGGGAGTCCAATTGTGCCACTTTATGGATCTGTATAACTGGAACTTCACATGTTTAAATACTTCAAAACCATGCTACACCCATAATGACGCGTATGTTTTCAAAAAATAATGGTTGGTATTAAGAAGACAATGCCAAAACTCAAAATTCAAAGGTTGCAATTTCTTTTCTTGCGGAACAAGAATCACAATAAAATATATAAAGTCATTATTTTATTGACACTGCTAAAATATTCTGTAAAATGTGCACGACTTGTCCATTTTTACTAAACATGAGATATTAATATGCTGCCTAAATTCAAAAAAAATGTTATACTTCAGTAAATCATTTTTGTCCAGTTCATTTGACAATTTGCTCGTCAATATAAAATTAAAGAAGCAGTTCCACATTTTCATTAGAGTAAGGCTGAATAATTTTCTATTTTAAAAAATTAAAATTAAATATAATCAAGATTTGTTTGCTCAGGTTTCAGTTACAAAATGATGAAAATGTTTAACGGTTATTGAAACTTTCGAATGATAATTATTCAATACAATTATAATTCAGCACTGGACTTGTACATTAAATTAAATTAATAAAATTTTTTTTGTAGATTGATGATGATCAAACGTAGTTTTTCTAAACGTTGTGCGTCAGGTGTCGATTTGCATTCAGATTTCTATTGGGCTGGCCTAAATTATCGGCCTCATTTTTGCGATCATTTTTATATTTAGTAATCCCGTCGAACATCTGACACAAATCTACACTTGAAAGTATTGGACATGACCAAAGAACAAAAAAAGTGAGGACCTTCTAAAAAAGGCAGTATATCATGAGTATATATTTTACTAATAGTCACGAAGTA
>CAJVPQ010002067.1:0-15196 GCA_910591825.1 Funneliformis caledonium
TCCTTATAAAATATAAGGAAATGTGATACAGAATTTTAAAAAACATATACAAAACTTATTTATAATAATGAAAAAACATATGCAAATTTTTTATAGGGTAGTATTCTCTGATTATTAGTATCCCAAATTTTTTGTAGAATGAAAATATTCAGAGTACTATAAAGCACACTTTACAATAAGCATTTTGTAGTAAAAAGAAAAAAAATTATAAAAATTTTTTTTTTTACTTTATAAGTTAAATATTATTGTTTATTAAAATAAATTCATATTTAATATTAACTTAAAAATTTTTAATAGTTTTCTTCTTTTCTATTATAAAATGATTATATATATTAGTAAATTTTTGATATTTATTAATTAAAAATTTATAAATCAATTTTTTATTAATTTGATAAATATTTTAAAAAAATAAACATATTTTTTAAAAATTTAAATTTTTTAATTTTAAATTTTTATTTTATTATATTTATATATAAAATTTCAAGCTAAATATATTAAAATAAATATAAAATAATAAATTTCTATAGCTAATATATATTAAATAATAAGTTTACTTACAGATTTATAATTAAAACAGAATACATATAAGAATTATAAAAGAACATATGATAATATTTCAAAATTTAGAAAATTTTTATTAAAATATAATAAAGTGTTATATTTGTTTATGAAAACATTTTAAAATTTTAAAAATTTATATAATATGAGTTATATGATTTAATATAGATATTTTATATGGTAATGAAAGAATCAGCATTTATATTAAATTGATATTATATAATATATTTCATTATTCTTAAACAGTTTAGATTTAATTATATCATAATTATTAAAAATATTATTGTAGATTTTTTTTAGACTGTTTTAATCACAAAACTCTATGGATAGTATATTATAATTATTTAAGGATTATTGAAATTTGATAACAAAAGAATTCTAGATTAGCTATATTATATAAAATTTGGAATTAATAAGATTATTATTGAATTTAAAGATGATATATAAAGATTTTGTTTTTTTTTATCTTAATTTTTATGATTATTTATTTTATTTTAGATTTATCAAACAGATATTATAACATTTATATTATAGAAAAAAGCAGAAAATGAATTCAAAAAGTCAAAATAGAAGTATCAATGATTTGGTTTTTATAACTTATATTGATTAAGTATGATCATATACTTTTAAATTTTAACTTTATGATACTATTACTAGATTGTTTATACATTTCAAAAATAATGTATATACTACAATGTATTCGTTGTTACCAATATGATTTTAAAATTGAAAAAAAAAAAAATCAACAAAAATATATATATAAGGCATTTTTATAACTTCTCAATTCTTTAATATTTATTTAATTTTTTAATTTTTTTTAAAAAATTAATTTACCAAGGTAAATTACATTAACAAAAAAATAGAAATAATAATAATTTCTTGTATTACCGTCTACTGACAAAAAAATACTAGTCAATTTCTCATAACTATCATTAACACTTTTGGCTAATGTTACACATATACTTACTAAATTATACGAATATCATTAAAGAAAAATCTTTGACAATAGGAAAAAAAGAACGTAATTTTTTTTATACAAAAGATAAAAAAAATAAATAAAATAACTATTAGCGAATTTATACTTTCATCTTTGGAATCGAGTAAAAGCAAATTGGAAGGTAAACAATAAGAAAGGGACGGATAAAAGGAGAAAAGTAGTACCACAAAAAGAACATTGAATAAAAATGAAGATTGGATCTAAGGAATTTTTAAAATACAAATAAAAAGAAATTTTTTAATTGAAAAAGACAAAGAATACAATATCAAACTTACACGAATAATAACAAAAAACTACACAAAGTTGACCAAACAAAATTTAAAGGAGAAAAATTTTTTTTGAAACCGAAAAATACCTACCTGTTTGTACACATATTGTACACAAATCACTAAGTTACAAAAAATAAAAATTGAGAAGTAATAAAGTACAAAAGCAATATTTTGATCATAAAAGTAAATGCATAATGATTAACACCTTTATGAACAAAAAGAAAAACGATACTACCAATATATTGCTATTGTCTATGCACTACCACTAGCTTCAAAACTTTGTCTTTGCTCTTCCATGAGAAAAGAAGACATCATATGGGATTCATTTTCTTGATCACTGCCCATATTTTGATCCTGTTGCTGCTGCGATGATACTTGATATGACATATGACCATCTATATGATTATTATCATCTGAAGATCTATAGTATTGCTGTGGTGGTGCTTGCTGGTAATGAACTCCTGTACCAGCAGCGGGAGATTGATAAAGGTGATGAGCAGAGGACTGGTAATGTGAAGGATGATGCTGTGGAATTCCCTATACAAATATAAGAAATTCAATGAGAGATAATTCGTTGCAAGGTTAATAATATATTTGTGATTTCTATGTATATAACCCCACACAGGTTCTACTCTTGTGGCCATATTTACCCATATTACCTCCACGTATTGTTGATCTAAAGGCATTATCGGTGTCATCGCGGCAGAACCAGTTACACCTGTTGAAGGTTGAGTCGGTTGTGCACGAGTAATACCAACAGATGAATCTTTAGCTGTAGTAGTCGTCCAAGTTTGTTGACTTGGAACATAACCCGGATGAGCAGGTGCTCCATATGGAGATATTATAAGAGGTTGTGGGTGCCAATACCCTTGAGGATGAGTGAAAAAGGCAGGTTGAGCGTTTTGCATAAAATTGGGATCCATCATTGGCGGTAGTTGAGTTTGCGCACCATTATGAGAAGTCAACATTCTAAAAGTAAAAAAAAAAAAAAAGGTTTCGTAAAATGTACCGTCTTATAATTGATCCTTAATACAATCGATTAAGCAATAATTAAATACCTATCCTGTCCTTCGACAACCACACCTTGACCATCAATATTCAATGGCTGAGTTAATAAAGGGCCAGATATAGTTGAATATGATACGGGGATAGTTGGAGTTGGTTTATGGAACTCGGTAAGTAATCGGTCTCCAACAACTGGTTCAACTTCGGTACCATCGCGACTGATTTTAACTTCGCGATTTGCGTTCCATGGATTACGAAGATGACGCGTACGAATAAAAGGAAGCTTTTGACTAATTTAAATATAAAAAAACGCATTAAACTACGAAAAGTATTTTCAATTATAAGAAATAAGGAACATACACTTTAATCCATTCTACTCTAAAGGTTGTCCCCCAATTCCTAGATGGAATAGCGTCATCTTCCAAATCTTCATTCTCTTCTTCTTGAGATTTTTTTCGTGACTTTTCATCTTGATTAGGTGAAGGACGTGAAGAAGAAGCAGCTAAAGCAGCTTCGTCAATCGGAGTCCATTGTACTGTCTCGGTCGTCATCTCTTTACTAATCTGACTCTTCATTCTGATAATGTTTGTAAAATAAAATATTAACATAAAAATCATAAAGTGACTTTAAACAGAACTTAATTAAGCATACTTTGCATAACCATAAAATTCACCGCTCTTATTGGCACTAAATATTAGGTATACGTTCTCGGCACTCTATATTAGTGTAAATAGGTCAGTTAATTGTATATTTCAACTACAAACGAAGGTGATATATCTTTATGGATACTCGAAAAATTTACCTTAAACGCCTTATTCAAAGCTGCTTCATTATGAGGCTGCGTTGCCCAAAGGCCACTTTTAACAGAAATGTCAAGATCATCTTGAGTCAATGATTTGAGAATGAAATACCTATTTTGTGAAGAGGGTTTTGAGGAAGAAACAGAAGAAGCCGGAGACACGGAAGCAATAGACGGTTGTCGAATTCGTTGACGTGGTGGTACGGATGAACGGCGAGATCTAGTGGAAGATGACGCCGTTGAGCCAGCCTCTGAAGGCGTAGGAGGAGGAGTGCTTTCCGAAACAAGTGCAGACAAGGATTCGGTTTTCAATTTTAAATCAGCGGAAGTTTGCTGAGAATCAGATTAAAGCACAAACTTGTTAATTTAAATAATTTATGTTGGTAAGTAAAAAAGTAAAAGCGTATTTACCTTCCTTGGACGACAAACCAATTTAATGTCCTTAAACTCTGATGCGAATTAATCATTTAGGTTAATAATAAATTCTAAATATAAGATTAATCTAAACTAGTGTTTTGCTCAAAGATCGTACCAGCTTCATTGTATTTATCTACAGCTTCCATAACAGCTTCATATGTTTTATAATTCACAAAGGCACAATTAGACTTCTTAATATGGAATACGCTCTAGAAATTATTATAATTAAAATGATCAACTGTTAACTATTTAATCAAGAAAAAATTTTAACTCACAAGTATAAATAACTTACCTCCATGTTCTCATCTGCGAAAAATTCTTTTAATTCATCTTGAGTGGTCGAATCAGGTAAATTTCCAACCCAAAGGGCTTTATCCAATTGTTTAGGTTTTTTTTGCTGATTTATCCTGGGAGGATGTTGGGGACTAAAATCCGGAGTTCTAATTTGATCCAAAGAACTTCTACGAGAAGAAAAACCAGAATCACCCCCGGTTGCACTAGAAGGATTAAGGTATCTTGAGGGAAGAGACTGATGAGGAATTAGAGGGGAAGGATTATGATAAGGTTGAGGAGGCATTGAAGGAATAACAGGTATTTGGGGATAAGGGTAAACATTTGATCTAACAAATGTTTGTTGTACTGAAGGAGGCATTTGAGGAGGCGGCCTCCCAAATCTGTTGTCATAAAAGTATTGTCCATTGTTTGGAAAAAATGGAGGAGTAAAGTATTGGGACTGAGCGGGCATAAAAGGAGCATTTGGATTCATATTCGGATATGGTAATTGGGGCATTTCTTCGTACATTGGTGATGACATGTTAATATTGGAATAAGTTGTGTTTGTGGGCGTTGTTGTGGCACTTGTGCTCGCGTTATTGTTGGTATCGGTTGAATTTATGTTATCGCTGCTATTATCATTTGATGTTGATGATGATGACGGAGATGGAGATGGAGGTGAAGAAGAAATACTGGCATTCGTAGTGGTAATGTTAACTGAAGAACTACTTGGAGTCGAATTGTGACGTTGATGCATAGAATAGGATTTCAACGATCTTTGAGAATTATCATTCATGCTTTGTCTCCGAGGAATTGAAATACCATTTTCTTGTAATGAATCATGATCAATATCATCAACACTTATATTATGATTAAATGAACCATTTGAATTTTCATCTATACCATCAGAATTAATTAATGTGTTGCTGTTACTAGTCGAATTGTTATTATTGATAATGTCTTTGTCTGACACGCTTTGACAAGCATTGTTAGACTTTAAAATGTCTTTATCATTTTTATCTTTTTGTTGCCTTCGACTTAAATTCATTTTTATTTCTTGACTAGATTCAGCACTCGAGTTCTGTTCGTTTTGTAATTGTTGAGCTTGAAGGTTAGGATGAGACGCGGATTTTTTGGGGGCAGTAGAAGATATAGGAGTATTTTCTCGCGACTCCTTATTAGTTGAGGTTGTCTGTTGAGGTTCCGCTTCAGCCAATTCCTCACACGACATTTTATGAATTCGTTCTGCGTTTCCGTTACACACTCTTATTTTTGAATACCTATTAAAATTAACTGCCCCGTTTTCACTTTAATAGCTAATACCTTTTTTTTTGACACGAACGTATACTAATAAAACAAATACAAATAATCCTTTCTATACCAAAAGCAAAAGTATACGATGACTTTTTCGACAAAATGTTTTTTTTTTTAAAAAAAAAAAAGAAAAGAAAATAATAATACAAAAAAAAAAAAAAAATTATTTACAAAGAAAAGAAAAAAAAAAAAAGGGAAAAAAGGAAATCAAGAGGAAATTTTGCGACTGTTGGGAGGAAGTCGTTAAATATTTCAAAGGTGTTATAAGGTGAATAATATAAGTTCAAAAGGAATTTTAAAGATTTAATAATTAAGAGAGGAACACTATTGTAAAATATTTATAGGACACAAGCTTGCCGGTGTGTTAGCCGGAGAGAAACAACTCATAAAGGATAAAGGAAAAAAATTTTTATATTTGGTGAGACGTTTGGAGTTCAACTGATTTTACAGTAGTCATATGTAACTTTATTTATAACTGAAATACTTAGAGGTGTGAAAAAAAAACTATATAAATAAAACAAACTTTTCAATTAGAAATTAATATACGTAAAGTAAATTAAAGATTTAACATCACAATTTGACAAATTGATGTTCTCATCATGCCTTCTTATTTTATCC
This sequence comes from Funneliformis caledonium, assembly GCA_910591825.1. Lineage (NCBI taxonomy): Eukaryota > Fungi > Glomeromycota > Glomeromycetes > Glomerales > Glomeraceae > Funneliformis > Funneliformis caledonium. The sequence continues at coordinate 6,251 of CAJVPQ010002067.1, forward strand.
ATTCCCATTTTTGAACAGTCTTTCTACAATCACTACAAATATTTTAATAGAATCGATTTATCGATTACGAATACGAAAAAAAAAATTTTACTCCGATACTATAATATAAGATATCTTACTGAGTAAGAAAAAAAAAATAACCTTTACTTTTTTTCATCTTCAGATGCTCATCAGTCGAAAACTTAATTCCTGTACCGAAAAAATTTTTTACTATAAATTATATTATTAAAAAATGACCTATGAACTCAAATAAAACAAAAAAAAAGAATATAAAATAAACAGATTCTCAGGAGATACATTGCACCAACTAATTAGTTAGTTTGTAGTTGTAAAAAAAAAAAAAATTTTAAATTTTAGGAAGATCCTATTTATAGGTTTATTTTAAACTAACAATAATCTTTGTAACTTGTTTTTCAATATGATAATGGTCCGAGATTCGTATCACCAACTATAATTACTATTTTCATTATAACATATACTCTAATACTATCAAATTGAAAATTTATTTATTTTATTTTTGCTTTTTGTTTTATGATTTTATATTTTTATAAAAATTTTGTTAGCTTAAACTTAATATTTATTTGTAAATATTAATATTTTAAGTACTAATGTTTAAATATTTATTATTTCAAATAGATATTATATTGAATATTAATATTCTTAATAATTAATTTTTTGAAATTAAAATAATATTAAATTAATATAATTTAGATAAATGAAATTTGAAAAATTACAATTATTAATAAAAAAAAATTCTTTTTAAAAAGATGAACAGATATTATAATTAAATAATAAAAAACTATTTTTGTTAATAAATTTAAAAATAAAAAATTAATATATATAAAAACAAAATTTAAATATTATAAAAAATAATAAAAAGAATTATTTTTTAATAAAAATATATTGTAATTAATTATTTATATATATATAAAATTAAAATTAAAAGTATTAAATAAAACAAATCTTATTGCATTGGTTAATTATTTTAAAAAAATAAAATTTATATTATAATTATTAATTAATAAAAAAATTAAACTAAATTATAATTTTTTGTATGGTGTCAGAAATCTATACTCAACAATCACGTGACTTTGTTTCAAATTTCTAGTGCTGATCACATATCACGTGAAATAATATCAGCCAATAAAAAATGATCAAATTTTGTGTAACTAACTGAAAAAAAGTGATAATAAAATGTGTTTTAATTATTTTTTTACTGTAATTCTTATAATATTTGAGTTAAAATAGATTTTAGCAACATGAACATTGCTATAGAAGATATAAAAGCAGCTAAGTATTAGTTTTATTTATTATTATATTATTTTTATCATCTAACTGATCCATGATTTTTTCAATATTTTCAGATAAGCGATGATGTGATTTATATTTGCTAACAGTCCACTCAGCAGTTTTACTTTCTAGCCCTTATTATATGCATTCATATATCTTCAAAACTTGTATGTAAATTTACGAATTGTTGTTATAAGAACACTAATAAGAACTTTTAAAACCTATATCAATAAGTTAGTAAAATTATATTTGCATAACCGTCTTGTCTCCCATTTTGCAAAACCCCAGTATCTTTTTATGAAATTACACTCATAATAAAATTTTGGATATCTTTCGAAAATATGGTTTGCTTTAATTATTACCTTTTCTAATATTGAACATTGTTTATGAAAATTAGGTTATAGTGATATTAGTTGTCATATATAATAATCAAGCCTTTTTGAATCAACATTGTCATATTTCTCAGAATACTGTTTACACACAAGCGAGTACTCTTCGTTGGCCAAAGATTACGTCTTTTAAGTACTTGTCTGATACCCTTCAGCTGTTCTTTTAGTTGATGATCATCTGAAAATATTATTGATTATATACACTTTTCTCTGATTTTATCAGTATACTAATCATCGCACATCTTAAGTTGCATTTTTTCAGAACTTAAATTCATTCTCATTGAAATTAATGTATCAGCTGCTATTGTATTATAGTTTATAGATTAATCAAAACAAAAAACTCTGATACAACCAGAATGCAATATCTCAAATATTGGAATTACTTAATTTATAAGCTATGTTTATAATGAAAAAATTAATTATTAAAACTTTATACTTTAACATTAAGTCTATAAGAAAAACCTACCTGATCCAACATATGTTCTAACTTTTTAATATCTATCCATTTGTATAGAATGAAGAATAAAGGCTTCTTTACTTTAATATTTGGATTTACTTTTAGTTGTTCTTCAGATAATCGTAATAGTTTATGATATGAATAAAGGAAAGTTAAAACCATAATAGAGCATTCTGCGTGTTTTGATCATAGAATATCTTTATTTTCTCTCATCCAGATCTTTTGTTGTCTGTTATTTGTATAAAAATGGCATTTATTATGTGTCACTTAGACTAACTCTTTCTCTTCTAACTTAAGCTGGGGTTCTAAAATAATATCCAGCATATTACCATCAAAATTTTTCATATATTTTTGATATTCAAACATTCTTTTCAACCATTCCTTCCTATATATTACTATATCTGATCACTCATATCTATCATAATAAACTCCCTTTTTCTTCTTATCATACTTGTATCCTCACAAATGTATATAGTTTTGACAAGTCTTCTCAGAAATCATGTCTTTTTTAATATGGTCTATTAATTTAGAAAACAATGTTTCTTCAATGTATATTTTTAGATTTTTAAGAGAATGTGATTCTGATTCTTGTTGTCATAATCATACTTGGAAGCCTATTTTAAAATCTTTATCATCTAATAAACTTTCTAACTTTGTATGCTTTTCTTGACAATAAACAAGAAGTTCTTCTGTTTGTATAAAATGAACACCTATTTTTGAATACATTTCGTCATATAATCTTCTTTATTTCACATGGTTTGTGTAATTTATTTCACAAATTGCTGGTGTAAGTAGATAGTTATGGGTACTATTGAATGAATTAATCTTTATAATGCTACTTATTTTTGGATAAATGATGTTAAGTTTCTAAGAACAGAGAGTCCGTAAATATTAAGCATTACAGCATCTAGTTAGATTGGGACCTGTTAATTTAATTGACAAACATTTTGCTAATGATCATTTTGCTAATGATTATTTTACCAACACAATCATTATACTAACAACTACTTTACCTATAATTACTTTACCGACATGATCATTTTACCGACATGATCAATTTACCAACATGATCAATTTACTGACATAATTATTTTACTAATATGATCATTTTACCAACAACTAAATATTAATTATTTAAGGATAGCCCTTATTTAACATAGATCAAATAACTCTTCTCTTTTCTATTTTTTTACTTAACTATTTTTATCTAACTTTTTTAATGAATAATATTATTTATGAAGTTGTGCCTTCTATTCATAATAAAGATAAACTTAATATTCAATGTGTCGATCAAATGAATGTGTCAGTCAAACAAATATGTCAGTCAAATGATTGTCAATAAAGTGTTTATTGATAAAATGATCATGTTGGTAAGGTGTTTATCAGTAAAATGACTGTCAGTAAAATGAGTATCAGTTAAATGCATCAGACCTAGTTAGATCTGAGCTAGCTAATGAATTATGAGAGCTAGACTTAGTACATTTGTATATAACCCTTTATATTATCTCAATTTGATCTTTTTCACTTATCCTGATCTTATGATCAAAACCTTCTTTTAATACAAATTTACTTATCTAAATCTTAAAATCGTCCTAGCTTAAGAAAGTGAGACCAAATATTAATTCTAAGGATTCTACTGATGAAGGATTATTTTATGAAGAATCATCTTATAAAAGCTCATATTATAAAGGATCAGCTTGCAGTGAGTTAATTTGTAGAAGTTCATATTTAGCTTGCGAAGGGTTTAATTATAATGCAACTGATTTAGAAGACTATTAAAAAGTATTAAATAATAGAGTAAAAATTATAAAGTTAGATAATATACACTGTATGATAGCAAACTCAAAAGTACAATCAAAGTCAAAGGATAATAAAAACTAACCTGAATACTAATGTTTTTCACATAACTTGTTAGAATAACAAAATCATCTGTAGCATTTTGAACTTTGCAATTATTTTTGTATTCTTCATGCTTTTCACAGAACATTCTTACAAATGAAATATAATGAAAGTTTGAGAGAAAAGAATTAGATAATAGTAATTGATTCTATTATTATTATAAACAAAGATGATATAGTATTTAATAAATACAAATAAGGCAAAAAAATGTGACACTGTACTGTTTGATTTTACAAATAAGAAAACAGGTTTTATTATTTAATAAAAAACGTGGCTTATCATTATACATATATTTATATAAATAATATATTTTAATTTTATTTATAAACACATAATATCATGTCTGAACACCCTATGTAAAATTAGAATTATCCTAAAATTATTCTTGATAATATTATTAGAAATTACCTTAATACACTATTTGATCTATATGATATAAAAACTTTGAGACTAAGACATCCTGTACTTAAAGAAAATTCTATCTCAACTTTTCCTATTATTTGTTTAGTAAACCCTGTATCAGAAATCCCTATCAATGCATCAGCTCAAAAAGACAGCAAATAAAATAGCAACAGTTGAAAAAAACTTACTGAATTTGAACAAATTTATAATATTACAACTGATCTTCAATTTTGATATAAAATATATATAAAGATAGAGGATCTTTAAACTAAAATTAAATCTAATAAAAAGAAATTACTAAGTTACAAAAGAATATAAGTTATGCTCGAAAATGTAAAGAAAAAATAGAAAATAAAAAATAGAAAATATTTATTGAAAATCAGAAAGTGATACAGTATGATAAATCTAATTATTCTTCACTTTTTTTAAGCATCTGAGTTTATATGACTATATCTATAATTTAATTGAATTTAAGATAGTAGATGAAAAAAAAGAAGAAAAAAAATAGTTAAAGTTTAGATAATTAAAATTTTCGTAAGAATCTTAAAGAAAATTACAATGTTTATATAACAAGAATAATACTAAACAACTTGTTATCTTGATAAGTCAACTCAATTACTATAAAGACATATTATTATCTAACATAAGTTGTAATAACCAGAGTTTTATATACAGAAATATGAGATAATCCTAACAGATACTATTATCTTATATCTATTAAATGTGCAAGAAATTTACTTTACTATTTACTAATACGAGTGTTATTATTTTTTAAAATGATAAAGTGAAGATTAGCTTAGGTATACCTGCAGTAAGATAAATATTTTATATGCTATAATCAGTAAATAAACTTGTGAGTGTAATAAAATATGATTTCTTTACAATATTTGGACAAAAATTAATTTCATCAGTTTATCTTCTAATAAAACTAAATGAATAAAATGATGATCTATAAATGAAACAATTTGTTAACTTTGTACATCATCAGTAGTCTCTTAGTATATTCTTATTTATATATATGGAGAATCTAAAATGTCTTATTCAAGATTCTTAATATGATGATATACTAAAGATTAATAGAGAGATCTGAATACTATTAATCGACAAAGAATTAGATGAAAATCTAAAGCATCTAAAAAAGTTAAAAGTTTATTGTCAGCTTTTTAAAATTTAACCTGGATTATCTAAGTGTATAAATGCATACATTAAAATAATTCAAGTATAATCCTATATAAAAAAAAATAGTGACACTATCTGACAGGTTAGCAAGTGTTATGCTACTAATAAATCACTTTAGAATGCATTTAAACATATTAGGCAAAGTGATAAATCTAAAATTAGTTCTTTAAAATTTCAAATATATCAAAGAAGTACTTTGTGATATTTGGAATTGTGATTTGATCTTTGAAAAGTATGTAAATATTAAGTATATTAAATATTTCAAAAATTTATTCAAAAATCTGCAGTTTAAGGATATGTATAAAGAGAAAGTAAAAGAATTGAAAAAGTAAAAAAAAAATAAAATAAATAAAAGAAGGAAGAAACAACTGACTTAAATGAATGTTTTATATTATAATCATAGATTAAAAACTATTGTAATTTGTATTCTCTTAATATTAAATGATACACAAATATAAGCTGATATGGATCATCTTGTGTAAAAGAAACCATAGAATTCCTTAAAGTAAATGATAATTTTTTGCTTTCTATCAGAGCTTCTGATTATACTATTAAGAACCTTATCATACACTTTTAAGAAATTTTGAAAAGTTTTATCGTACAGTTATACAAATTTTCTTTTTAGATGATCATGTATTATGACTTTTATCATATATTTAATAGTTCACTAAAAAAAGGTTTATCATACACCTACTTAATAATAAAAATAATTTGTTGTATACTTATTTAATGATGAAAAAATTTTTATTATACACTTTTAACCAAATTGAAAATTATTATTATACATTTATCATATACTTTCTATTATAGGTCAAATAATGATCTTAATGACATTTATATGATGTATTATATATTATATGTTATTTTCTGATAAATTTAACATTAAAACTAATTTATTTATTGTATATACATATTATATAAAAAATTTTATTTTAATTAACATCATATTATTATTAAAGAGATAATATTAATAGTATTAAAAATAGCATTATAAATGCTAAAAAAATTATAAAAAATACAAAAAAGCAAAATAAAAATGATAACAATAGTTATTTGTACATATTACAGTTTAATTCAAAAGTTTAAGTGATACACTTTACTTAAATTTTAAATAAATATAGAACTTTTGTTATATAGTATAAATATTTTTTGAAAATATTATACATTTAAGTCAAATTTTAATATACATTTTATCTATTTTTCAAATATGATTCATTATATAAATTTTTTGTAATTAAAGGTCCTCTCCTATTACAAAACAAAAGATAAATATTATTCATCACTTAACAGAACAATTTATTTATGTCTTTGCTGCTCTAAATGTAACAAATACTTTTCAACTCTTACCTTTTTAACAAATCATAAATAATAAAGTATTTTTGTGTATGATTTAAAAGAAAATCTAAAAATTAAATTAAGCAAAATACTTTGACTAATAATGATTTTTTCTTTTTTCTTCACAACAAGGAGAAAAATTCTTCTATTAAATAAAAGATCTTTAAGAGAATATGTTTTAGATAATGAGTAAATATCTTTTATATATACAGTCAGACCTCTTTAAATATATCCTCTATAAATGCACACTCTCTTTAAATGCACACAATATTCTGGTCTTAAACTTGAGACTTAGAAGCTAAATGCACCCTCTAAATTCTGTACGTGTAAGAAATTTTTAGTTCTTTAATATGACAATCTGATCTCTAAATGCATATTACGTGACTATTTTATAAAATAATAGAACCTGTTGAAAATTTGATGTTTTTTTTATTCATTATATATCAGTATCTATATTACTGTAAATGAATATAAAAAAGGTAATCAAATATGAACATTCTGGATAGGTATATATACGTATTCAAGTAATGTTTAATTAGCAGAGATTTTTTTTAAGCAATTATTTGTGCAAAAACTATTTTTTTAAGCAGAAATCAATGCACACACACATTACATAGATCACAATTAATTAATCTGATTACATGTTTAGAATTTTAACCCCATGATCTTTTTCTTAATAACATACATTTATCCAATGTTTGCGAAATGCTTTATTTTTCAATTTTTTTTGAAACAAATTTTTATCATAAATTTGCGAACTTTTCATCGCAATTTACCATAAACCATAAAAGGAAACTTCAATTGGTCTGTGTTTTTTCATCATAGAACAAAAAAAATTGAATCTCAAAAACATGACATCTAAACTAAAAACACAATTAATTAGTACAATAACAGTAAAATATTAAATATATTTGCCAAATATTAGTCATTATACAATTTGTGATACAAAACCAGATAAGTGTCGATAAAAAGGAGATAATGAAATTCTGTTAAAACAATAATGTTAAATGCAAAGTGTAAAAAAATAACTCTAGCGTCAACCTAAAAAGATACGCATCGGCATTTTTAATTATTGATAGTTCAAATTCTTATTTGTTTGTTAAAGAATCAAATAATATTAACATCATAAGGTGAATTAAGGTTTAAGTTTATTTTGTCTAATAGAGAAATGTTTCAAAGCAAGCTTTTTCTTAACAATTCTCATTAACTCTTGTGAACAAATTTGTCCAAGGTATATGACAAGGTTAGCTTTCTGAAAAGATCACAAAAATTCCTTAAATATAAACCACAACTTTACTAAAAAGACTAAATATTTCAATATTTCGTTAATCTGAAATACAATATAAAGCATACATATTATCAATACTGAACAGTTAAAAAGGAAAAAAAAAAAAAAAAAAACAGAATAACAATAAACCTTTTAAAAGATTATTTAGCAATTAAAAAAAAATATACATGCAGCTTTTTTTTTGGACCTTAACTCTTTAGCATTATTATAATCTTGCATAACTTGATAATCTTAGATTTCTTTAACCATTGGATTGTTCAGGGTGAGTCATGTAAAAAAAAAATTTTTTAATATTTACTTTTTAAATCAATTAATATAATTAACAACTAAAATCACTTATCTTTTGTAGTTACCGAATTCTTTAAGCATTGATCGTTTGGAGGTAAGTCTTATGATATTTTTATATTTTTATATTTTTTTATTTTTTTTTTTTAATCAAACAAACAAACAATTAAATTACTTACCTTCTTATAGCTACTAGATTTTTTAAGCATTAGATCATTCAGAGATAAGTTCTAAAAAAAAATATTTTTTATTTTTTTATTTTTTTTTTTTTTATCAATCAATTAAACAATTAAATCACTTACCTACTTATAGTTACCAAATTTTTTAAGACATAGATCGTTCAGGGGTAAGTCTATGAAAAGTAATTTTTAATATTAATTTTATTTTAATTGATCAATTATACTAACAATTAAATCACTTAC